>JAOBBB020375418.1:0-18525 GCA_025331005.2 Zoanthus gigantus
TCTCAGGCTGTCACCCATCCCAGTACTAACTTTGCCCGACAGGGTTGAACCCTTTTCTGTCCGCCATGGCAGTATTATGTTTGAAAATAATCTGTTCTAAAGCAATGACATACATACCAATTGGCATTTAGACTGCTGGTATAAGTTATCATATATGTTGATTTCAATTTGCATTGATATCAAATTTTAAGTGCTTACTGTAATAGTATTCCTTTGTGTGCCTGAAATTTAATACACATGGGGCCATGAACTCAATATGGCAAGTTGCTGCTAGGCAGAGCATGGCAGACAAAATTTTTGAGTGCTAAGTCAAAAGTTTTGGTTTAGAGGCATTTTTACTTATATTCCATTATAAATAAGAAGTGCAGAGACAGCGTAGTGATCTGCTAATCAGATATAAAACCAATGGGTTATTTCCGATGTCTATCAATTCTGCCACGTGGGTTCAGTGATGTTCTATATTTGTGATAAGTTTATGTTGATATAACACTAGATGTTTGCTAAAATAAGGACTAGTATCATTCCCAAATCTACAAATACAACTTGCTGAATTTAAAGTTTCCATAAGTGCTAAACTAGAAACTATAGGCATAGGGGTGCCTGTGAGCCACCTCATCTCTGGATTACAGTAATAATATAAGTCATTTACCAGTTTCATTTAAAATTCAATATCGACTTTCTAGTTTTTCATTAAGATTAATTTTATTACAACTTTCAAATTTTCCTTTTTATGCCTGTAGGAAAACACTTTTTCCGAAGGTGCAAGAGAACCCAGGATAGCTCGGGAACTGCATTTGATTTTGCTTCTACCCATTCAAAAGATTGATTGTTCGCCTGGAAAGGAGAATTTGAAAGTTGTAATAAAATTAACCTTAATGAGAAACTAGAAAGTGGGCATTAACGTTTAAAAACTACCTTGATTCTCTTCCGCAGTTACGATGCTGACTTGGGTTCTATTACGATCTTCAATGGTTTGGTATAATTTTAAAAGTACTGGCCTGATAAACGAAGGTTTAAATGTTGACAATTTATGTACATACCTTGCCATGCATGGAAGCCAATACCACTGGTTACTTACCTCGATCTTGTTAGTTTGCCGGTTTAAGCCTCAGGTAGCAAAAAAGGTGGAAAACAATGTGCGATTCTAAATTAAATCTATTGCCAGACTTTAAATTTAATAACAGTCCATATGGGTACTTAACTCACACAAAGCACAACACAAATCTGAAAGAATCCGCCATTTTTTAAAAATGCTCGCCCCAGTCCTAAAAGCCGTGTTAACAATAACCAAAGAATATAATTTCACTCACATGTCTTTAGGCACAACTTCCTAGCTGCTCTGATCTGCAATACTGTTAGTACTTTGGAATACACCTGGAAACATGTCACTCGACCACGAAAATAGCGCTTATTTCCTTTTCTTCCAAGAATTGCACCTGTCCTGACTGGCTGAGTTGTTGCTAAGCGTAACCTAGCACCAATCCTTCTTCGAGAAACTGGTTTTGAATTAATGTAAAGCTTAGCTTCTCCAGTAACGTGGTTGTAAGTAGTTCCAATCCAGTTCCATACTTTCCGTACCAGTTTAACGCTTACTAACGGTTTAGTCTTCTTCTTTTTTGTGACGTAACGCACAAACAAAATGTTTGGTCTCTTTTGCCAAATTTCAACACCAGATCCGTCTGTGTTGTAATTGAAGATTGGTCCAGGTTTCTCCTCAGGATAGACATAGCCTACGAATGTCATGGATCTCCGAGGATCCAACTTCCCGTTTCTGTTCGGAAACTCAATGTAACTGTCGGGTCTTCCCTTTAATTTAACTGATGTACCGGGACTTCCATCCGGGCCTTTACCGTATGGGGTATTGACAAGCCTAGCTGGATGGTTCTTTCTTGGTCCTATGTCTTTACCGCCAGTTTTAGACCTCAGTGGGAAAAAGGCCACAGCAGGCGGTAACCCTAAAAAGTTCAATAAAACATTTAAACTTATTCAAACCGTTGGTTAGCTATTCATCCTAAGCCCGTAGTATGTTATCAGAATAGTTTTACCAATTTTGTTAAAACAAAATATTTTAAAACACTCCAGTTAATCAATCAATCTTATGGTTCGTGGCTGACTTGCTAGAGCTAAGTTTTAATATTTGTTTCTTTTTTAAAGCTAAGTTGGGAAAGGTGAGGTGCGTCCACAATTTTGGATGGTCTTAGGAACTGCTACCGTTTAAACTCTTTACTACTTACAGTTACGATCAAGAATGTTCATCCTTGAGTCGACTAATTCGTTGTAAGAAAAACCATCGAAAAAAATTCAACAGTCAGGGATGGGTGATAACATTTCTAAACCGCCTCTTTTATGTTAGCAATAATGAACTGAGGTATATTATCTTTAATCAGTTTAGAAAGTATGTCGAAACAAACAATTACACGAGGTCATAGTTTTGAAATATTTAATTTGGCCTCACTACTTACTTGATCCCGGTCTGGTCGGCCTTTTGGTTGGTTTAGGTTGTCCTGTAACAAACAAAAACTGTTAATTACTGCCTAGGAGTTAATATAACAAAATGATAGATGAAACTAACTGAAAGCTTCGTTGATCAAAAGTGAAACTATACACATACATACAATAATATCAATATCAACTGTATATATGACGGATTTAAAATACTGTTTTTACAAAAACAGATTAGTAATTGTCACGCTTTTTGATTGGTTAAATCGCAGGAGATTAGCAAGGTACTCTTCATCTCCGAGCGTGTCGAACAGAAACAAAATGGCTTCCCGTTTCGCTATGCTTTCCAAACTGGGGAAATTGTTTCAATGAAGGTGTATCGAAGAACACAAAAAATGGCAACTCTAAGTTGGGTTTGATAGAATTCAATTGTAAGTTATTTTTCTTTAAAAGTGCAATAATGCCTTGACAGCGAAATTTGCATTACGCCGACAATTTTAAATGTAATTTGTTGGTATATTGCTGAGAATAATAAAATACTTGTGCTGCCTCTAGTCATTCACCTTGGGTGGTATATACTGAAGTAAGTATTCACATCAGTGTCAGTGAAAGTTGGTCACATGTAAATGCAACCTCGTTTCCAGGGAAACGAGGTTGATGTAATGAACTCATAATCAGAATAAAAGAAGAGAAAACAATTTTTGAGCCCTTGGCGGGAATCGAACCCCACATCTTCGGTTACTAGTCCGACGTGTTAACCACTACACTACAAGGACTAACCACGCTGGAAACGCAGCGAGTTAATGTAATGTATAAAGTAACTGCAGGGATCCCAAGGCATTATTTTCTCTATGGATAAGTTGAACACCGTAAATTTCAGTACACATAGAATTAATGAAATGAAATGAAAGTATACATAAACTCATAATCAGCTTGATGACCTTGCTTTCCATTAGTATTCGTAGCTCAGTGGATAGAGCGCCCACCCTGTGGTCGGGAGGTAATGGCTCGAATCCTATCAGGGTCTCAGTTTTGTTCTTTGTTCCATGCACGCTTGTGCAATGTTGATTAATTCACCTTCACACTGATGGATAATGATTTAGTTTATAGTAAAACAGAATAGACAAAAAAAAGATTCAATTTTAAAATCAAGTATGTTTTTCTTCAAACTTTAAGTTTTTACGTCTTGTTGAGAAAGGGCCTTCATGAATTGGTCCTAGTGCCATTCAGTTCTTGACTACACATTAGCGCTAGTTGCCTTTGAATTGTATTGCGCTAAATCTCAATATCTAGACTGTAATGTACTGCTCTGTATAATTTTATTGTACTGCATGCTATTGCAAATGCATGTGGTGGTTTTAGTTGAAGAAAGAGTTTTGGAATCCTGAGTAAAGTAATAGAACTATAACGGTTTTCAAATCTCACCTGGTTCGATACACAAATGTTCAAGCTTCTTGATTTGAGCTCTTGAGAGCGCTTTCCCATAAATCTGCAGACAGTTAACACAACCTTTGAAGGCACGTCTTACGCGAGGTAATGAACCCATTCTGATTCGTTTGTTGTTTGTTGCCAGCTGGATCCATCCAAGTCTTCTTTGCTTAACTGGCCGATTATTTACCCATACTGTGCCAAGACCTAAAACACATTTATGCAATTTATTAGATAGAGTAACTCATAAAATAAATACAGTCTCATTTACTTCATCAGAAAAGAAAAAAAATTTGTACCGCTGTCTTGATCGTAGGTAACACCGACATAGTTCCACTGTCGTCGCCTCAACTTCCTTGCTTTAAGGGGACGGACTGCTTTACGAACACGACGAACAAAACGAACGAAAAGAGTGTTACGACCCAACAGCCAAACTTGAATACCGCCCGGGTAATACTCTAAAATAGGACCGGGCTTTTCTGGATATATATTGAACAATATTGTGATTTCATTTTTGGCGTCAAGCTGTTTTGACTTAGGGAACTCCATAAAGCTTCCTGGTTTGCCTGCGAAACAGGTGGATTTCTCAGGAACACCATTTGTTCCCGGTGAGTACCTTACTCCAGTAGATGTGCCAGGCGGATTCTTTTTGTTACTAACATCTCGGCCTTTAGTATCCTTGGTCAGCGGATAAACACCCAGTGGTGTCGGGATTTCTGTCAAAAAAATTAACAAACGACACGAGATTTTAGCTAGAGTAAAACATATTGGTAGGCAAGTGCAAAGTAAAAACATTTTGCTAGAAACATTTGATTAGACATTAAACTTGTTGCGGAGGCTTTTGAAACCAGTTTGAAAAACACAACCATCAATTTGAGTTCTTAATAAGAACTCTTGCTAAAAAAGTAGAGATTAGGAATCATTACGTGGAAGAATAAGGCTGTCACCAGCAGTTCTTCTTATGGTAATGAAACTGTAGGCTGAAGTGGGTAGAGCTTCAAAGTGCAGATTATTAAAAAAAGATAAAACTTTAGAGATCAAATCTTATTATTATTAGGTGAAAGCAAGTCTTACTATGAAAAAGAATGAAAGAAAAACAACGGTTTAAGTAAAGAAAAAAAAACTTCAAAAATTTTTGCCTGCCTATATATAAAACTTGTTTGCATGGTCATTTCAGGTTTGGTGCAAAACAACAATAAACTGCAATGAAAATTTTAAACGATTTTAAAACGTATTATATATATATGAAATTTACACCTTTACACTACTTACTCTCGGGCGGCTTGGTTGTGGGAACGTTTGGTAGAGGCAGCTTCTTTCCTTTAGCACCTACAGAGAAAAAATAATGAGACTGAGAGCGTAGCGTAACTTTACTTTAGAGCGCAAACTTTTAAACAATTTAGGTAACCAAATGAATTGAAAACAACACGTACTTTGGAACAAATAAAGGTGAAAAAAAAAAAAAAGAAAGAAAGAAAATGTTCAAAATCTAATCTAAAATTTTTCATTAACGCCGAATGTTTGTAATGGATCGCACTTAGTTGCGGCAAGAAAGAATGAAACAACAACAACAAAAAAAAAAAAAACAAACAGCAAGTATAAAAGGAAACTTAGCGGACCAATTTGTTGTCATCTAAGAATTCGTCACAAAATATTGCCCAAATCAGATTGAGTGAGGAGAATAGGTGGTACACGGCATACTTAACCGAGTCTAACAAACCAAGGTTTAAAAGCAGCTGAGGCTTAGAGCGTCCAGTCTTTAGGTCAAAATCCTCGGCTACTGAAGGTCTATCGCTTCTTACATTAGCTGCTTACATTACTTTCTGCATCTTAAGGGCCTAGGGTTGCAGCCTTGAAACTATACGGTCTAAATTACAGATTGATCAATGGCGTCAAAAATAGCTAGTACTGCAGTTTTTCACTGAAATTATCAAGAGTATTTGCGTTCGACATTAGGAGACACCACCCACAATAAAAAGTCTTACAATCAGCTTTACTACAAAAGATCATCTAGCCAAACTGATTGTAAGACTTTTTATCAGAAAAAATGTCTTTTTTTGCATGAAATCATAAAAACTCTGAAAGTCTCTTTATCTCAATTGAGTGTTAAGTGTTTGTTCTCTGCGCATTTGAAGCTTTCTTAAAATTGAAGTCGAATTAACGCACTTTATCAATCTAGATTTATATTTGTTTTAAAAAGCTGGATCATATGACTTCAGCCGGACTTGTGTATGCATGGTCAATGCTTAAACCTGATCACTTTAAAGAGCGATTACAAAGCGGATGAAAATCTTTTAGATGCTAGTTACACAAAGCTTCTCATTGATGATATATAGCCACAATGCTACAGAGTATAGTCTGCAGAATCCTAATATCGTCGAGTGGATGGGACATTTGCTTTGTTCATTGTATTTTTCATCTCTTACTTTGTCTAGTCAGGTATGTAGAAAACCATCAGTATTTTAGTTTTTTACTTTTATAAAACAAAACCTAAAAATGAAATCTAAGAACATTTTCTCTTAGAAATAAAATACTTTAAACAATTTTTGTGTTTAGTTTCAGGACTGGTATAAACAGTGCAAAATCCCAATTTAAAGAAATTCATTCTTATTTCATCGTTAGCATACGGATTTAAACCGAGTCACGTCTCAACCAATTATAAGTCAGAAAATTAAGTAACAAAAATGAATTATTATCATACAAATTTTAAAAACTATAATACCTTTACAGATGTGATTTTTTAGGTCTCTCATGATTCCATCTAATCCTGCGATTGATTTTGTTGTGTACATGTGGTGTGGAGTCTTGGCCATAATGAGAAGAGCCTCTCGGGAGTACGATCGCGTACCCACGGCAAACACTTCAACCTTTTTCTTCCACAGGCCTACGAGGGAATAATATTGCCAGTTCTTTTTCAATTTTACTCTGCTTTTAAGTGTCAAAACTATTTTGCAATAGGACAGTTGAAATAAAAAGAAAGACTGTTTTCATAGCAGCACGTAAATTCAACATGAGCAAATAATGCTTTGATTCAAAAGGGTGAAGAATAGATTCATTTTTACCCCTTCATCAGTTCATTTTAGTTATTGTGGAAGAATTACATTATGTAAAAAAAATTTTGAATAACAAAATTTGTCAATCTTTTGTTTATCATATTCAGCCAGGCATGCATTCGGTTTGGCGTCCCTGAGAAAACATTTTGAAGTAAAGATGTTACTGGTTATCTTTTTAAAGTCGTGTACTAATTTTTACAGGTTTTTTTAATACTATATTTTGATGAACATAACTAATAAATTACTAGATTAAAACATACTATTTCTTAAGAAAATAAAGGATCATACAGATTTATATTCTAGAGCATAGCATATGAGCGAATAAATTTTGACTAAGTAATATTAACCAAGTCAAACACAATAAGAGAGTTACAAAACCACATCACACGTTTTTTTAACTCCAGGTATTCTTCTTCATGAGCGTAATTTTGAATGCGTAAAAAAAGAAAGAAAATACAATGATTAAATTACTACGTTTTACAGAGACCATTACCTTTAATAGGACGCAAGACTTTGTCACGATCAACCTTTTTGTCGCTAGTAATTACTACCAGAGTCTTTTTACGGCTACTCCTAGCAAATAAACGGTTTTTGGCTATTTCGAGGGCATAAGCAGTTGCTGGGTTTCCTCCGAGGTAAGGTACTCGAGGTATAACAGTTCTCAATCGGCTCAGGGTTGAATATCTATTGAGAGGTATTGTTATCTTTACTCCTTTTTTAGAATAGAAGACGATTCCAACTTTGACTAGACGAGGAGAAATAGTAAAAGTGCTGATGAGTTTACTAAGAAATCCTATAAGACGCGGGAAGTTTTTACGACCAACGCTGCTGGAGGCATCCACGACGAAGACAAGGTCCATCTTTGCTTTGCAGACTAGGAAGCAATAAAAAATATGTTTCAAACCCAAGCATTTATACAATTTATTTCTCTTTAATCTGAGTCTCCTTGGTAGATGCTTTGTAAAAGGAAAGCTCAATTAGCCAAAACAGCAACTACATTAACCCTTTCAGTTCCTGGCATTATCAACAATCAACTTCTCCTTACATTTTATATACAAAATAAAACATTTGACAATAAGAAAATGAGAATTGATCAAACAAAGTAAACTACTGAAAATTAAAGGTAAAATTCAATGAAAACTATTGGCTCAAGTTGGGAGAATTCAACAATATAATTGGGACTAAAAGGGGTAAAACCTACTTTATTTTATAAGAAGGCCTTAAGGATGATACTGGGTAACACACATGTGCAAGACTTCCGTCAATATCAAAATTCTTTGTCTTGAAAACTAGATGGCTGTTGGAAATCATTTTCGAGAAGTGTATCCAAGAAAGAAGAAGGACTGGGAGGTGTAAATATAATTAATTATAGACACGTGTTGAGATCTTTAAATATCTCGGGAGCTACATCACCAGTGATTGCTTAGTGAATGAAGAACGTTTATCTCGTACTCAAGTGCAATCCTGTGCATTTGGTCGACTATAGGAAAAAGAGTGTTGGACTCGCACGATCTTACAGTTCCGACCAAATTTGCCGTGTACATCCAATGTTTAACGCCTCTTCTGATGTATGTTAACGAAACGTGGACTTTCTATCAGCACTCAGTTAGCTAGCGTACAATACAGCAGCGTCGTGTACGCCTCATCTTGAATATCAAATGGTTGCATTTCGTAAGTAATGAAGAGGTTTCGAGTCGTGCAGATGTTGAGGGCATAGGACTGAAGCCAGTGAAAAATCGTTTATGCTGGGTAGGACACGTTTGCCGAATGGATAGTAACAGAGAGGATGACCCAAGGATGACCCAAGCTCCGGCTCAAGGACATTGCAAAAAGTTTTGAAGTGCAAAAACGTCCTCGATATTTATGGCAATCAACGTTTAATAACAGACAGGAGCGAAAAAGTCTAATTGGTGTAGTCTGTACCAAGGTCAACAAAAAAAGGGTTGACGAATATGAGAGGAGAAACGAGAGACGTAAGGAAAAAGAGATTCGATCCATTTAATGTACACAAACCCCCTAAGGATTACTTTTTCTGAAGGGGTATGGTTACTTCAAAAATTTCTCAGGGGGTACTATGTTCTATTCTTTTTCTGAAGGGAAGGAGGGGAAATATCTAAAACCTCTATTTTCCCTAGGAATGTTGTGGAAAATTTGCTTCATCCACAGGGAAGTCTTAAGGAAAAAAACATAACATTTGTGTCATCCACAGCTATTTTACGGTGGGTTTTTTGAAAATTACTAAATTTCTTAAAAGCTACCCCAATAAAACACTTCATCCATATACATTTCTGAAGACCCCTGGGAAAAGATTTTTCTTAGGGTTCTAAGTGAAAAACTATCTCATCCACCGAAGGGTGTGTGTACGTGTGTGGATATTAAATGGAAGAACCCTTTACTTTGTTAAACCCGTTTGCAGTTATAGGCATATACATTTAATAAGGTAAGCCACAGATTTGAACTGATTTTCTTTAACATTTTTCTACCTGTCCTCTCATTCTTTGGTAAGTAAGACAAGTCTACAAACAAATCGCTTATTTAATCCAAAAATGAGGAAAGGTGAAAGAGAAACAATGAGTTTGAGATAATTTTGGTTTAGTAAGGTTTTGATTGTAATCAATCTTTCAACTTTGAGCCAACTTCCTTCAAGAGAGAATAGTTAATCGGATAGAAATACAACAACTAAGTACAAAAGCTAACACCGCTTACTTGATTTGATTGGTTTGGGTTTTTTTGTTACCCCTGGTTTCTTTGTTGGCTTGGTGACAGGAATAGTTGGTTTCTTCTTCGTCGTTGGCTTTTTAACAATTGTAAAACCTTTAAAGCAAAGAGAATTATACCATTTGCATTGTTTCATAAATTTACCCGAATGACGTCTTAGAAGCAAATCAGCGGGCATCGGTTTACTTCGATAGAATATGTACAAACAGTTTAGTCTGTTTGATTTAACAAGCGCAAATTCAAAAATGTTTACATAAAAATACATCGAGCTTGCAGTATCTACAGGTTGAAACCCTAAACTTGGATAAAACACAAATGTGGTTAAAACAGAGCTATTTGTGAAAAGAAGATGTAATTTAAATGTTGTTTTTGATAAACTTTTAACAACGTTATGTTGTTAATAATACTTGAGGTCATCTGGTTACTTAGTTTCTGGTTAGTATAGAGTCGAAATTAGTTATTAACTTTGTTTGGCACTCTACTATAGTTTCCGTTTCCTTGCCAAAAGCAAACTGAATTTTTCAGTTTTATTTTTACAAATACAAATACTAAAGTGGATGTAACTTAAGAAGAAAAAGGAAAGTAGTTAGTGACTTGCCTGGTGGCACAGTGTAGCAAGGAACACCAGTTGCTGGAGTTGGAGTTGGAGTTGACACTCCAGGTTTTTTCCCGTGCTTACAAGGTCCTCCTGGTCCACCAGGCCCACCTGGGCCGCCAGGTCCGCCAGGTCCTCCTGGTCCTCCTGGCCCTCCTGGTTTACCTGGTGGCTGTGTAGTTGGTCCTCCTGGCCCACCTGGCCCTCCCGGTCCTCCTGGTCCTCCCGGTCCTCCTGGACCTCCTGGTGTACCAGGTTTCTTTGTAGTTGGCCCGCCTGGTCCACCTGGCCCACCTGGGCCTCCTGGTCCACCTGGACCACCTGGTCCTCCGGGACCACCAGGGCCACCTGGGCCGCCAGGCCCTCCTGGTTTTCCTGGTGGCTTCGTAGTTGGACCACCTGGCCCACCGGGCCCTCCTGGGCCTCCTGGACCACCCGGACCGCCAGGACCACCTGGTTTCCCAGGCTTACCTGGTTTTTTTGTGGGTGGTCCGCCCGGCCCACCTGGCCCACCAGGTCCTCCTGGTCCTCCTGGTCCACCGGGTCCTCCTGGTCCACCAGGACCACCTGGTGTACCAGGGGGCTTAGTTGTTGGACCCCCTGGTCCGCCTGGCCCTCCAGGGCCTCCTGGTCCGCCTGGTCCTCCAGGTCCTCCTGGTTGGCCAGGTTTTCTAAATAAAATATTTGCTAATTTATTCCTGAATGTATAATATTTTAAATTACATTTTGAGTATGTGAAAATAACAACAACATCAACAACAATTTTCTCAGCAACTTGTCTTGCAACGCTGCAAGGAAAATTGCATAGTGTAATAGAGCCTTAATCGAGATAATAAATTATAAAACATATAAGATAAGGTAGGGGTTAGGGTGGGCATGGTTTGCGCACGCAGTTGGTAAGATCTCTGCTTTCCAACCACAGGTCCCCAGTTCGATCCTTGGCTCTGCCGAGATTTGAATATTTGTGCGACCTTCTTTTCCGCCTAAGCTAACTCAGCTTTCCATCCTTCCGGGTTAGGTAAATGAGTACCAGCATCTGCTGGGAGCTAACCTGCGATGGATTAGTGTCCCATCCAGGGGGAGTGAGCGACGGAGAAAAAAAAACCTATATATATATTATGCAAGCATATAAATTCCCATATATTACGGTTGCTTAAAGGAAAACTGAACCCGAAAATTGTTTTTTTATCATTTGAACATTTAGGCATAACAGAACATCTAAAGGAAGTTTTTTTAAGCTGTTGGCCGAGCCTTTAATTTAAGATTTTGTAACGATCAACAAGATTTGATCAGCTGCCCCTAAATATAAATTGTCAGCGGTCGTTTATGACGAAGGGTATAATAATAACAGAAAAAAACTTCGCAAGACATAGATTGCCCAAACAATATCAAGATTTTGAAGTACACTGCAATATTTAAGCTTTTAAGATCGTGAACCTACATCATACCATACCGCTGACAATCTCAATAGCGAACACGATTATCAAACCTTTTCTAGAGACTTTTTGTCGTTTATACATTCAATTTCTCACTATATGTAATTTGGATTGAATAAAAAAAAATTCGACGAGTTAACTTACTATACCAATAGATTTAAAGAAAAATGGTTAATTTTAGCATTCAGTTCTCTTTTAAATAACTGAATCAGTAAATTAAAAGGAACAAAATAACCGAATTTTAAATTGGTTGAATTTTGAGTTGGTATTTAGCTTTTCTTTGAGGGAGTAAAGGTTTTTATGTGAGTAAAATATGTTAGAATGGTCTGAAAATAAAAAATGTTTACAATTTTTTTTAAAAAACACAGGATAAAATATTAAACTAATAATTTTTTATACGGTAGAATATATCACTTAGAAATATAAATGATTCGAACAAAATATAAATAATTAACAAAATATTTTTCCTTTTTTCAAAACCTTATATTGAACTTTAAATTTAAGAAAATGTGTTAGAAAACCAATTAGGTACAATCACACTCGTTTTAGTACACTGCGTAAGAAATTTAGCTAGTGACAATTTTGACTTATGAAATGATTAATTATTGTAAACGAGAAAACGTTTACAGCAAGAACAAAAGTATAACAAAAGCATAACAATTTTAGGATTTTAATTTTTTCCTTTTGTTTGGAGAAAGAGTTGTACTAACAAATAACCCAAAATGCATAAACATGTATTTCAACCGTTTAAGATTGGAGATTGCCCTTTAAAAGTTGGATTATTGCTGGCAAAATGACTAGTATAACTAAGACGCTAGCTTTCCCTCCCCTTCCTCCATACTTTTTCAATTACAACACCAAAAAGTAAAACTTACTTTGTAGTGGGTCCTCCGGGTCCTCCTGGTCCGCCTGGTCCACCCGGACCTCCAGGCCCACCAGGTCCGCCTGGTCCTCCTGGTCCTTTAGGACCACCAGGTCCTCCAGGTGTTCCAGGTTTTTTTGTTGGTTTCGTGGTAACACCTCGACTTGGTGTGACAGTTGTTGGACCACCGGGACCTCCTGGCCCACCTGGCCCACCAGGACCCCCAGGTCCACCTGGTCCCCCAGGGCCACCTGGACCTCCAGGAGCTCCTGGTCCGCCAGGCATGCCCGGCCTTTTTGTTGGCTTAGTAGATACGCCTGGACTGGGTGTTGTAGGACCACCAGGGCCTCCAGGACCCCCTGGTCCACCAGGTCCACCAGGACCACCTGGTCCACCTGGACCACCAGGCCCTCCAGGTTTTCCGGGTTTTTTGGTTGGCTTCGTTCGTCGCGTTGAAATGCCAGGCCTAGGAGTTGTTGGTCCTCCAGGGCCACCAGGCCCATTTGGTCCGCCAGGACCACCAGGTCCACCTGGTCCTCCGGGACCTCCTGGACCACCTGGACCTCCAGGACCCCCAGGCTTGCCAGGGTGTTTTGTTGGTCTTGTTGGGCGTGTTGAGATACCTGGTCTTGGAGTAGCTGGACCTCCAGGTCCTCCGGGACCACCAGGACCTCCTGGTCCGCCCGGACCTCCTGGACCACCAGGACCTCCGGGACTTCCAGGTTTTTTTGTAGTTTTTTTAGGTTTCGTAGTTGGTGTTGTTTTCTTTTTGGTAGGTTTTTTAGTAGTTGTCTTTGGTCCAGCTGGTCCACCAGGTCCACCAGGGCCACCGGGTCCTCCAGGTCCACCGGGTCCTCCAGGCCCACCAGGTCCTCCAGGTCCACCGGGTCCTTTAGGACCACCGGGTCCTCCTGGTCCACCAGGTCCTCCGGGTCCGCCTGGTCCACCAGGCCCTCCTGGTCCTCCTGGGCCATTTGGAGATCCTGGCTTCTTTGTAGGTTTTGTTGCTTTTGTAGTTTTTCCAGGTTTAGAAGTAGTCGGTCCTCCAGGTCCACCAGGCCCACCAGGCCCACCGGGACCTCCAGGTCCTCCTGGACCTCCTGGTCCGCCAGGTCCTCCTGGTGTTCCTGGCTTTTTATCAGTTGGTTTAGTTGGTCTTGTTGGTATTCCTGGTTTTTTTGTTGGTGGTCCACCTGGTCCACCAGGGCCTCCTGGGCCACCTGGCCCTCCTGGTCCTCCAGGTCCACCGGGTCCACCGGGCCCATTAGGGCCTCCTGGCCCACCTGGTCCGCCTGGACCTCCAGGTCCACCAGGTTTACCAGGTTTTTTCTTTGTTGGCGTTGTTGGGTAACTCGGCCCGCCAGGGCCGCCAGGACCTCCAGGCCCACCTGGTCCCCCTGGCCCACCTGGTCCTCCTGGCCCTCCTGGTTTACCAGGTCTTTCTCGTGTTGGCGGAGTTTTTTGTCCTGGTTTGGTTGTGGGTCCTCCTGGGCCTCCTGGACCACCTGGGCCTCCTGGTCCACCTGGTCCACCTGGTCCACCAGGGCCTTCTGGTCCACCTGGGCCTCCAGGTCCACCTGGTCCACCCGGCCCATCTGGTCCTCCTGGTCCTCCTGGCTTACCAGGTCTTTTTGTTGGTTTTGTTGTTTGTCCTTTTTTTGTTGTAGGTCCTCCTGGGCCACCTGGTCCGTCAGGTCCGCCAGGCCCACCAGGCCCACCAGGCCCACCTGGACCACCTGGCCCACCAGGTCCTCCTGGACCTCCTGGTTTTCCTGGTTTTGGTGTTGGTTTTGTAGATTTTCCACGCTTTGTAGTTGGACCTCCTGGACCGTTAGGGCCTCCAGGACCACCAGGACCCCCAGGTCCTCCAGGACCGCCTGGACCACCTGGTTTTCCTGGATTAGTTTTTGTTGGAGTAGTTGTTTGTCCTCGCGCTGTAGTTGGTCCACCAGGACCACCAGGTCCACCAGGGCCACCCGGGCCGCCAGGTCCACCCGGTCCGCCAGGTCCACCCGGTCCATTTGGTCCTCCTGGCCCACCAGGGCCCTTTGGTCCTCCAGGCCCACCAGGTCCACCTGGCCCTCCAGGGCCACCTGGTCCTCCTGGCCCACCAGGTTCACCAGGCCTTCTTCGTGTTGGCGTAGTTTTTTCTCCTGGACGGGTTGTTGCAGGACCCCCAGGTCCTCCAGGACCTCCTGGTCCACCAGGTCCACCAGGCCCACCTGGTCCACCTGGACCACCAGGCCCTCCTGGGGTTCCGGGCTTTTTGGTTGGTTTCGTTGGTCGTGTTGAAATGCCAGGGCGAGGAGCAGTTGGTCCTCCTGGACCTCCTGGTCCACCTGGACCTCCTGGACCTCCAGGACCACCTGGTTTCCCTGGAGTCTTTGTTGGTTTCGTTGTCTCTCCAGGTTTGGGGGATGTTGGTCCGCCTGGACCACCTGGACCCCCAGGTCCACCAGGTCCACCAGGCCCACCTGGACCACCCGGGCCTCCTGGTCCTCCTGGTGATCCCGGTTTCTTCTTTGTTGGTGTCGTGGTTTGACCGGGTATTTCTGTTTTAGGTCCTCCAGGCCCCCCAGGTCCACCTGGCCCTCCAGGACCTCCGGGACCACCGGGACCTCCTGGCCCACCTGGACCACCAGGTTTACCAGGTTTTTTTGTAGGAGTTGTAGGCTTTGTCTTTTCACCAGGCTTTGGTTTAGTTGGCCCTCCAGGGCCTCCGGGACCTCCAGGACCACCTGGACCACCAGGTCCTCCTGGACCACCCGGCCCGCCAGGCCCTCCCGGTTTACCTGGTTGTTTTGTATTTGGCGTAGTTGTTTTACCCGGTTTAGGAGTTGTCGGTCCTCCTGGTCCTCCAGGTCCTCCTGGCCCCCCTGGTCCTCCTGGCCCTCCTGGTCCTCCTGGCCCACCAGGGCCTCCCGGCCCGCCTGGTCCACCTGGACCTCCCGGTTTACCAGGTTTCTTGGTTGTTGGTCCTCCTGGCCCACCAGGTCCGCCAGGTCCTCCAGGTCCACCAGGTCCTCCAGGCCCACCTGGTGTTCCTGGTTTTCTGGTTGTTGGTCCACCAGGACCTCCTGGGCCACCAGGACCACCAGGACCACCAGGACCTCCAGGACCACCAGGTCCACCAGGTCCACTGGGTCCTCCAGGTCCACCTGGACCTCCTGGCCCACCAGGGCCACTTGGACTTCCAGGCTTTTTCGTTGGAGTTGTTGGTTTTGTCGCTTTGGTTGTCTTTCCTTGTTTTGGAGTTGTTGTTTTTGTTGGTCCTCCAGGTCCTCCTGGTCCCCCAGGTCCACCTGGTCCACCTGGTCCTCCTGGTCCTCCTGGTCCACCGGGCCCTCCTGGTCCTCCTGGTCCACCAGGTCCTTCTGGACCACCTGGCCCTCCTGGAGTGCCAGGTTTTTTATTAGTGGGTGTTGTTGGTCTTGTAGGTACACCTGGACGTTTTGTAGTAGGTCCACCAGGTCCAGCAGGTCCCCCTGGTCCTCCTGGCCCACCTGGTCCCCCTGGACCACCTGGACCTCCAGGTCCATTGGGACCACCTGGTCCTCCTGGCTTTCCAGGCTTTTTATTTGTAGGTGTTGTAGTTTTTCCAGGCTTTGGTTTAGTTGGCCCTCCAGGTCCTCCCGGTCCTCCTGGCCCATCTGGTCCTCCTGGCCCACCTGGTCCTCCCGGTCCTCCAGGCCCTTCTGGTCCCCCTGGTCCGCCTGGTCCTCCTGGCCCTCCGGGTTTCCCAGGTTTTTGGGTAGGGGTTGTTGGCCTTGTAGTCTTACCAGGTTTTGGAGTAGTTTTTCCTCCAGGTCCACCGGGACCTCCCGGTCCTCCAGGGCCACCGGGTCCTCCAGGACCTCCCGGACCGCCAGGTCCTCCTGGTTTGCCTGGCTGCTTAGTTGTGGGTCCACCTGGACCTCCAGGACCTCCAGGACCACCAGGCCCTCCTGGCCCACCAGGTCCTCCTGGATATCCTGGACGTTTGGTAGTAGGTCCCCCTGGTCCTCCTGGGCCGTTCGGACCTCCCGGTCCTCCCGGTCCTGCTGGTCCTCCTGGTCCTCCAGGCCCACCAGGGCCACCAGGTCCTCCTGGACCACCTGGTCCGCCAGGCCCTCCTGGTCCTCCAGGTCCACCAGGAGTTCCTGCAAACGATTAAAACCATTGAGGATATGATCCGTTATCAAACAAAATATATATCATGACAAACACTTATTAAACGCTTTAATAGCAAAAAGTCATTTTTCTTTAATTTCTTTTTGCCAAGGCACTCAAGTTTTATTCATAAGCTGGTTATAGAGCAATCCAGATTATGATTACGAAGCTTGCGGCTTACAATTGAATGAGCCCTTGTCCAATCAAAGATTAGATCTGCTTATGCTTTTATAGAATCATAAAATAATGTGGTAAAATTATCTTTAACCCTAGAAGGCATGAAGAAAAAAAGTTACACAAAGGCATGAGTGGGGAGGGGGGGTCAATTGGACCCCCCCCTCTATTTTCAAAAGTAATCAACCAATTCACATGAAATTTGGTATGTGTAATAAGTGTCCAGTATACTTCAAATTGAATATAATCACGTGGTACCTTATTGCTTTCTATGGCAACCCTAGCATAGAAATGACATTAAAAATGTGTTAAAATCTTGTATTCCATGATATTCATCTAATCAATACGAGATCTATATAAAAAATTTGCACTTGTAATTAGGGTCCAATTATCTTTCAAATAATTAAAGTCAAAACCATGAAAACATACGTTTTGGAGTAGCACTTCGATAATGAGATGGGAGGGGGGTGGTCAGCAAAACTGTCGACACCAAAATGTTGCAAACGGTTAGGAATAATGACATTTCCATTGGCAAGTTAGTTGCACATGATCAACTATCTCATCTGGTAATCAATAAAATTAATCTTGTTGTCATGGTAACCACTTCCGAAAATCCAAAATGACGGCCATCAACCAAAGTTTGAATTTTATATTTCTATTTTAAAAAATTCTAAAACAACTGAAAATGATTAAAACATGAATTTTCAAAGAAAAACTACTGAATTTGTACCATAGACAAAAAAAAATCAAGTTCCTGTCACTTATTCAAGCAGAGCACCAATTTTAAAAACAAACAACGAGATACGTGGTTTCCTGTGATGACATCATTAGCTATGATGTAATTCAATTAGGCTCAAAAGACGTGTTATTAATGAAAGAACAGTTGTGCGGAAACTTTTGGCAATCGGTTAAATAGCACGTTTTTTATCCCCAAAAAAGGATCCCCATGCCTTCTAGGGTTAAATAGTTGGCACGGTTATCATTTCTTACGAGCCCATTGGGTAATTGACCTTGCGTTTATTTCCTTTGCAAATCGAGCGGATGACCAACCCCATATTATATAAGGAAAAAAAACTGAGTGAACTTTGGCGAAAAATACGTTAAAATAAACTTTCAAAGTTCGGCACAACTTTGTGCTGACTTCCACCGCAAAATCAAATATTAGCTTTGGATATCGCGAGCTGTAAGAGCCAATCAGAGCTCGAGATATTAGATTTCGGCTGCTTTGTTTAATACTTGTATATTTTATTGATCATGTAAGGGCCCTGTTGGTGATACTGGTACTCACGGGCTCAACGGTCGAAAAGGTCACATCGGTTTGCCAGGTGTGAAGGGACAAAAGGGTCCGAGTGGAGACAACGGTGATGAGGCAAGTACATAAGTAACAGTAAAAGCTTAGTGCTTGTGGCTTGTGGCTTAAATATTGAATATCAAGTATAGATAGAGTTAAGATAAATTGAAGCCACTAAAATGAGCACCAAAGCCACTTTGGTAGCGGACATTACTCTTTAAAGCTAACATAAAAATAATACAATACAAAACAATACAATAATTTATTTGCATTTCCTTTTGAAATAAGGTTACAAGAGACCTATATATATATTTCCTTTTTTTATAATAAGATATTAAGTAATTTTGAAATTTGTATATAGTTTAGGAAGGAAATGC
>JAOBBB020375528.1:0-18524 GCA_025331005.2 Zoanthus gigantus
GGAGAAACATAATTTTATTAATAATATATTAAATTAATTAAAGGCCCAGTTTTTGTACGTAAAACCTAATAGTAAGTCATTGGTTTAAAAGGAAATTAAAAGAAGCTTGGATGATTGAACGAATTGACAAATCTATTGCAAATAGAGACAATGGAAGAACATTAATTGCCAGAATCTTATAAAATATTATTTTGACATTATTGTTTTAAGTATTGAGAAATTTTATTATCATAACTGATGTTTTTACAATTCTTAATGTCTGCTTATTACATGTCGCTATAAATAGTTCCTAAAGTAGTTGGTTGTATTACCATTTATCCTGACGATGGACGCATAGTCCGAAAGCTTGATTTTTTTTTGATTTTTTTTTTAAAATTTTAAAACTTTTATTCCTGGAGAAACATAATTTTATAATATGAAACTACCAAGCAGCAGATCACCAATTTTAAATTTTAATTTAATATACTTCTACGTGCTAAAGATTACTTAAAAAGTATAAAAATATCTTATCAGTTAAATTACCAAAATGTTCACTTAAATCAAAAGGGTTTTTACTGCTGATGCTTAAATATGCACAAAACTAACACACATATATTACTCACTTGCAATCTAATATCTTAGAAACCATGCATCACGGCATGTCAGAATAGTTATATAAATCTTTGAATTTAAGTGCACATTTTGGCTTTTTATCTGATTGGAAACGAATAGTATAAATTATGTATTACAAAACTATTGTAAATGTATGTATGTGATGATGATATGAATGATTGTGACTGATAACACAGTGGTATTGTTAATGATAGTAATGAACAATATAGTAATAAACGCACCCAATCAAATGCAAGATTACTGTTGAACATTACCTTTTCTATGTAGGCCAGACATTTTTATTAATTGTTTTACAGATGTTTTTGGTGGGACAAAACATTGTTGGGGAACGGAATAAGCTGAATAAAATTAGGCACAAAAAATCAAGGAATGTGTTAAACAACTTAATTTGTTGACAATTTACAGTAACTGCAAAACCCAACTAGATGTAATGATTTTCAACAGTTTAAACAAAAGTGTTCAAATCTAGACTGTTCTTGGCTTAAATGCAGTTACAATTTGAGTTGTAGTTGATCAAGTGACAACAAGTATTTTTAATTTCTAGTTTGCATTTACTATTTGTACAGTAACAGCAATAGTAAGACCTTTTTGGGAGTCCTTTGGGAGAAATACAAGAAATCGATACATGATGTTCAGTTCAATTAAAACAATGATATTAATTAAAAATGTCTGCCCTTATACATAAATATTTTCCATACATAAACTCAGTATTTATTTGAGACTTTCTCTCAATTCAAGTAGTTCATTCATTATTACTTTCCTCAAATCTGAACTTTCACTAAAAGACCAAGAAAATTGCACATTTCCAGAACTAGAAATTATGTCTCTTATTGAAAAGATGACTCCTATTCCACAACTGGAGGAGCCATCTCCTGTACATGGTTGCTGTGGCATGCCAAACCTTCTTGTATTGACTAATTCATCATCCCATGGCTTCATAGAAAAATTTGGTTTCAATGTTTGCAAAGCTAGAACAATGTTTTTTACAATGGTGAATAAATTCCCTGGTGGGGCAACAGTCATTCCATCATCATAATAAGGAATCTCATTGACTGTATCAATGTACAAAAAACCCCAATGACAACAATTAACATGAATAGGGCAGACAATTTTCTGTATGTTTTCTGAAGAATCCAGATCTACAAATGGACTTATTTTGTCAGCAAGGTATTTTATATTACAAGTTGCCCAGATCTGTGTGTGAGTGGGAAGGTATATGGTACTTGCTTTGTTCTTACTCTTCTGGAGAAAATTCATACTTGCGATGTCTATGGTGTACCCATCCAAGTATCGCTCACCAACGAGATTGCTGAAATCTGCGGCATCCATCGACCTGTGTTGAAATGCCACAAATTCCTCATTAGGACGAAGGGAAAGTAAGACCTCTTTCAACTTGTGATCATGGGGAGTAGGCCAGGCTAACTCTTCTTTCACCTTCTTTTTTACTTGGGCAGCAAAGCAGAATTTCTTAAAGATATTTAGGGATTCACTGGTAAAGCAACCTAGGTTCCCAAGCTTTACAGCATACCGTTGGTCATCTTGAATTACCAAGTAACTAGAACCAATTTCTTTCTCCCTGATTAACTTAATGACCTCATCAACCACAGATTCTGAGGGGCGAACGGTCACTTTGAATGGGTCTTGTAGATGAAGGCAACTTTCTAGATTAACAACCTTTCTAGAAGACACGTGTGTGATTGGAGGAAGATTCATCATTGCTATCTCTCCACGTGTGAGGCCAGGATTTGTACACATTAGGGAAGTCAATTTCTGTTGGAAAACAAGTGGTTGTAGATTTCTGTCTGTTGTTGGTTTATTCTTGTGCTTAGGTGTACTTGTTAAGAAACTGCCTGACATAGGTGGAATTAGTGAGTCATCATACGTAGCTGGACTTGGGGCATTGGAGTGACTTGAAACAACTGTAGCTGGAACCAGTGATTCGTCAGATATGGATGGGATTTGAGGCTTAGAGTTACTTGATGCATCTGTATCTGAGAGCAATGAAGCATTAGACATAGATAAACTTGGGGACTCAGAGTAACTTGCAGCATCTATCTGGGAGCAATGATTTATCAGTTGCAGATGGACGTATGGGCTCAGAGTTAACTGAAAGTGCTGCAGAGGGATCAAGGACAAAGGGAATGGGAGTAGATTCATTACATTTGTTGTAGTTTTTCTCCCAGTAATCATGGTCATATTCCAAGCATGGTATATAAATGGGATTAACAATACAGCTGCCATTTTGTTTTCCAGAAGACGTGATGATTTTTTGATACATATAATCAGGAAAATCAGTGCCAAATATGCATGACATAAGTGCATCCATGGTCTTGATCCATTTCATATCTTGTTCTGTCCAGGAAACTTTTTTTGACTTGGACCAGTGACATCCAGAGAAATGGAAACTTGTACCTTGGTAACATTATTTAATTATTATTAGTTTTTATCAATAATAAACACAGAACTAACTACACCAGCATATGCATGTTTTTAAAAATGCTCGAGGTTCTAAAAAGTAAAGTACAAATAAAAATAGTAAAGTAGGAATTAATTAACAGCCTATTCTGTATAATTTTTAGGATCAATCATAAATAAAACCTTGCACTGCTTGCTTGGTTTGAAAGGAGACAAAAATGTAGTTGACAGACTGTACTGCAAAGGACATGTACAAAAATTAATGTTGCAAGGTGAAAAGGGTCTGTCTAGAAATACAAAACTAGTAAATAACGGGCTGGTGTATTACATAAGGAGAAACTTGTCAGTGAACCAATATGATTTGTAGCCAGGATCTGCAACTTTAACAATATTTTTGGTTTAACAACTTTTTGACAACTCTTTAGTTGTGGTTCTTTGACTTCCAATGACAGTAAATATTATTACTTACCATCTGCGATGCAGTGCAATGCCTTTCTAAATGACAGCCTTAAAAACAGCAGTGATTGTGTATACTGATGGGCCAATATTTGATTCACTGTAAAAGCAAATGCATGGATACAAAATGAATGAAAAGAAAATACATATCAACATAATTAAGATATGCTGATCATCATTAATTACATTCAAACTTGTAGAATTTGTTAATGGGCAGTCTTGAGTAGCAGTACCACTGGGATAATTTTTCATTGTAATATGTTACAATGTACTGTGTGCATTGCATGTACATGTATTTCTCCATTTCTAAGTTACTAATATTAGTGAAATAATAGTCTTAAATGAAGTTGCATCTCCAGGTGCATCATGAGATGTTGCTCTTAAATACAGTTGGCGATGTACTTTATGATTGGCTTCAAACCCTTGGTTGGACATTTTTCCAATTGTTCTGTGGTTTCGGAACAACATTGAAGCATGTTCGATGGAAATATGGCCATAGTCACCCGTTCCAAGCCCCAAACCAAACACCTCTCTTAAAAGACATCCCCATTCTTTACACTGTACAAAGTCAAAACAGAAACTCATATTAAAGTTACCAAACTTTGGAGTACATTTATAAGTACTTTAAAAATATTTGAAAACTAATTAAACATTTCCAGGCCTCTTACTGAGAATAAAAGTAGGTGGGCAGTAAATCCCATGCCTTACAATAGACCATTTCACAGTTCCTGAAAGGTAACCAAGCTTCTACCTGAAAATGAAGCTTATGGTGACCTTACACTGAGTTTGAGAAGTGGAAATCAGGGTTGTCGCTAAGCGCCGGCTGCCGGCGAGATTACTTCCACTGCTCTAAAGTAACTGACTATCTAGAAGTAATGTTCATTTTCATAAAGTTCTAAGGCTGTAATTAAAATAATATTAATTTACCTGGATGTCAAATAAATCAATATCATCCTCTTGATTTGGAGCAAATTCTTTCTCCCTCATAACCAATGCAATTTCCTTCCAAAGTGAAAATACCTAAAATAAACAAAGTTAATTATCAACCAGCCTAGTTGTTATGTCAAACTTCTTCAACCTTCAGTCTTTTTGCCTTTTTTGTTCATAGGTACAGTAGGTTGTATACAAAACCTGGGCCTAAAACCCTCAAATACTAAAGCAAAATTAACAACAGCACAAACCAACACATACAGTAACTCATGAATAGAAAACATAAACAAGCCAATAAACAATCTTGTCAATCAAATGTGACATCTCAGATTGTGACCATAGAAAATATCTTATCACTTGTGTTTGTATAAACATAGAAACATCAAACTATTTCAACATCTTCCTTGACACAGGTACAACTGAAACATGTTGATCAAGAAACAATGTTGTCATTAGTCACATGATATGGGTCCTCATACATAACTCCTTTTCAAAATTTGAAACATAGAGGTATCAAACTTTGTCTACATCTTCCTTGACACACCTGTTACTGACATATGTTGTTTATGTTGCTTTAGAATTTGACTGTTTTTAGAATTAATGCAACAAAAGTTAGGGTAATCCATAGGGTAAGCCATGGCACAGCCAAGGTTTTGTATACACTTTCATACTGCAGGTATAAGAAATTGTTGTCACAAAGTTTTGTTTTTCCACTCATACAATATGTCAATTTTTGAACATTTTAAAAAGGGCTTTTGTACAATCGCATAATTCACTATACAGAAAACTAAAACAAGTTTGGTGATTATATTAAAACAATCAAACCTAATTACAAAGGAAAGTGCAGGCAAAGCGATCTCGTACACTGTACTGTATAGTTATAGTTATGATCCCATCATGCATAAGAGGCCTAAATATTGTTTACCAGCTAGTACTTGAATATCTTTTGTTATTTGTCAATATGAGATTGTACAGATTTTTTGTTACATGTAACATTCAAATAATTATAACAGATACCTTGAGATAACTTTCTAGAGCTAGATCTGCAGCAAGAACTGACAATTCACCATTGCCTCTATTCGTATCTCCAAGCTTTGAGGACTTTCTTGACTTAACAGCTCTTTCAGGTTTTTGTGAATATGCCACTTTGAATCTCTCACTTACATCAGCAAGCTTCTCTTTGTAAGATCTAATATACTCCTCAATAATGAAGGCAACTACAAAAAATATATTATACTGTAGTTTACAAGAGATTTAAAACATTTGATGTTACATGTTAGCTTAAAGTTAAGCAAGCAAGGTAATTAACAAAAATATATATTTTGTTTAAGTTTATTGATATATGCATGCATGTTCAAAATAGAGCCTTTCACAGGTTAGACACCCAATTCCAAAGCACAGGAGGAAGTTTACCTTTGATGTCATACTTTAGCCTAAAGTTAGTTGTCTGAGCAAATTAACTACCAATAACAGTTACTTAAATTGTTTTCAGTTTGTTGATAGCGTGTATGTTCAAAAATAAATCCTTTCACAGAATTTAAGGCGAGACACCCAATTCTGCTGCTTTCGGGCGTGACACCTGGGAAAGCACAAGGAGAGGTTTATTTTTGATGTGGACATACTTTGCCTAAAGTTAGTGAGCAAATTAACTAGCAATAACATACTTAAATTGTTTTCAGTTTGTTGATAGTGTGTATTCAAAAATAAATCCTTTCACAGAATTTAAGGCGAGACGCCCATTCTGCTGCTTTTAGGCATGTAAATTTATACTTGTGGCAGGTAATTTGTAAATGCAATCACATAACAATAATAAGTAAAAAAAGTGAATTTCATTAAGACTTAAACAGCCTGCCTGAACTTGAGTATTACTATCAAAATAATGCAAGACAACGAATTATGCATTATTTTAACTTTATGTAAAGAACATGTCATAAATTTATATACTCAGTAAGTTAATTAATTGACCTTTATCTCCAATGGGCACTGCCTCTTGGTGTGAGCCATAGTCACGAACAAACAATCCCTTGCTTTTCAATTCTTCAAAATACTGCAAGGAAAGAATGAGTGTTTTCTAAAAATACTTTGGTTTTATAGTAGCAGAAGAAGTATGAAGCTGTTGTTTTTTTCAATTTGTATTTCATTGATTATTTCTTACAACATACAGTAATTAGCCAAAGCTGCATTGAAAGGTCAAAATGGGATATGCCCCTGATTTTTGCAATACACTGCATGGCCATACACTTGCCCGTCCTTGCATCTACACTCTATTGAAATACAAAAGCCTTTTTTAAGACTGCCCATAAAAACCTGATATACAAAAATTAAACCAGTTTGAAGAATTTCAAATAGTTTAAAAATCTTCATTCAACTACAGTTTCAAAATTTAAACTGGTGTGAAAATTTCAATATAAAGAGCAAGTTTAAACCACAACATAGATACTACGAGTATTTTACTATATCATATGCTCTTTTTACACATACCTTGACTCGTATTGAGAAATAAGTGACCTTGTTTAAAACATAATGCTTGGAGGCCTCACAGTCACTAAAATGTATTCGGAGTTTTGACATCGGTAGTGATTGTCTGACTATATTTTCTGAATTTTCCAAATACAGTCTCTCTGTTGAACCTATAATTAAAAATACAATATCAGGTATAAAAAGGCAAATTTACCTTAACCCATATATTTACAATTAATAGTATGAATATAATTTTATAAAAAAGAAACTAACTGAGCCACCATTTATCTTGATCATTTGTCACGATCAGTCATTTGTAATACCTAACCATTAGGGTTGTCAATAAGATTTGAACTTGGCAGAGATATTCTATAGTTAAATGGCACATTTCATTTTATCTATTCTTCTTTCTTAAAACGTTTTTGTAATGACTGCTGTTTTTTATGTTTATCTCTGCCAACTTCAAGCCAGAAAGAAATGTTCTTACTAATAATAATGTACCGGTAGCAGGCAAAATTGACAGTTACTGGCAGGCACTTATTGATTACCCTGTTAGCCTGATCTCCAGACTTTTATTAATACCCAAGATTATATAAAATAATTAATTATAACAAGAAACCTGTTTACTTTATACTAGTTATGTGTAACTTTGTATCTGTATCATATCCTCTCAACAGCATTTCAAAAAATCAAGGAAATTAATTGTTTTAATGCCTACCTGAAAATGAGGTTACACAAACATTATGTTTAGCCATCCTAGTCTCTTGTCCTGGTTTGGACTTCATTCTCACACGGTCTTTTTTGATGTTTTGTGGCCCATATTCTTTAAGCACTGTATTACATTCTTTTAATGAGTTAATTTGCCATGCAAATAAACCCAACGAGGCCAAAAGCTGCTCCATATTCCGCATTTCACAATGTAATGCACAAATGTTGATTGAAGACATGCTCTCATCAAGCAGGAAGGTCAGGTCATCTCTTATTCCTTTGAAACTGAAAATTTACAAAATATATTATATTACCCATTTTTACAAATTAAGATAAATTAAATAGTAGATACAATAAAAAATTATAGTGATTTATGGGTTGATTTAGTGGAAATGATGCATATACTAAGCACCCATCCAAGCTTTAATTAGTTAAGTATCCTCCTGAGACCCAGATTAAGTAATATTCATTAATGTGAAATTGTTCTAAATCCAAAGAGCTTGGTTGCAGCTAGTGCAGCTCTATATAAATAATGAATTATGTAACTGTATGGAAGGAAAAAATTAACATACCCTCCAATATCTGCTTTTGTCTGAGAAAAGTGTTCCAAACAAACTTGTTGGTCACCAAGCCCACACTTAGTACATAACTGCCAAAGTACAAACAACATAAATGTCACATTTTGTTCCATTAAAATAATCAATTTAATTAGTCAGGGCATCTACTCCTTATACATTCAGTGCTACTTGTCACCCGCCTTGTTATCGTTTCAGTTAATTCTTTAGGGGTACTGAGTACTGTAAAACAAAAACGTTTGATTGCTGACTAAAAAAGCTGCATTATAAAAAGCCCCAACTAATTGTACCACTGCACACATGTCCATCCAAAATGCAGTGCAAAGTTTATTAAAATGGAATGGCTGCAAAATATGGCAGTGTTTTCAGTGACACAAATCTTGAATAATTCATTAATTGTGTGACTGCTTTTATTAAACCTACAAAGTTCAAACAAATATAGTTAAATGCTCGTTTTTAAGTTTGCAAACTTTATTAATTTTGACATTACAGTATACTGTATGTTATTATAATACTGAATGTAATTATCCATTACCCTTAATGCATGACAAAACATGCAGAATTCTCCATAGCCACGCCCCCCAAGTTCAAAGGTCTGATCTCCATCTTTTGGCAACAAAAGGCAAAATCCTTTGTAATCAAGAATGACTAGAAAGAAAAAATAATCAGTTCATACATTATGACTGCGTACAATTACTAATAGTAAAAGCACAAATTTAAACTTTATATATTAACTAGTGACCAGTGTGTTTCTTAAGGCCGGAACACCGGTAAATTGTACCGATGTTCCCCGACGGCTGTACCGGTCAGTTCCCCAACTCGAAAGTTCAAAATAATTCTGGTAATGCCCCCAGACCTCTATAGATACTTAAGCATTCAGCGCTTGATGACCTCGTACCCACTCCAGGTGTACCTGCTTTCCCACTTAGGGTACCGGCCCACTTCCCAAGCCTTAGGAAACACACTGGTGACTATTAGCAAAATAAAAGGTTTTAAACACTTTGAAGAATTAATTTTTATAAATGCGTCATTTTTGCACTGATTTTTACCTTTAAATGTTATTCCAAATTTTTCCCCATCAACATACAGCCCCTCTTTTTTGATAGCTTCTTTCTGCTGGTTGATATCTCTCATCATTGCCCTTATATTATCTCTGTCAAAATTCAAGCAAAGCAATTGCTCTATATCAGTTTTTAATGTTACATCAAAACATTCTATTGTTTAAATGCGAAAGATTATGGTCATGGCATGCATGATGGTGCCATAGGGAGACAAAATGTCAAAAATTATATAATAGTTATTACTTAACTTAATAATTATTTAAACTGAAATCTATAACCTGATTGATATATAATGCAATAAACAGCATTTAAAGGTCAACTTTCAAATGTATGATAGTTTTCGAATTCTAACTTTAATTAATTTACCTTGACTCTTGGATATTAGCTATGGCAATAGTCTTAACAGCTAGCGAACTTTGTGGTGAGAGATACGGGTGTTTTGAAGGCACAATACCAACGCTTACTTGGTCTTTACCTGTAAACATATAAAATGAAATCAAAACATGGTAAAAGCTTGTGTAAATACATTCATTTGTGAATTGTCTACAAAATCAATAAACTTTGAATAATAATAAACTGTTTCAGAAATGTGTTCACTGGCTTCATGAAAAACTAACTTTACTCTACTGCTGATGGAAGCTGTAGGCCAGTAAGATAGGATATAGTTATAATGTAAATCTGTAACTTAAAATATATTAAAGTTATATGTAACACAATTATACTTAATTTAGAGAATGGAAAAATATTGTGCACTTTAGTTAATTTCTATCGGCTAACTGAAACGTTAGTGTATGGCCGGTATGATAACTGAAAACTTTATTGTAATACATAACTCTGATCTGAAAAAATTACCAAACATGGGTCGCCCATCCAATTTGAGATGTACTTCAAGATTCTGCTCTGCACAACTATGTAGGCGTAGCTCTCTAATACTCCACACAAGTGCTTGTGAAAGGCTAACTTGTGTGCCAGGGACTTCATCATCTGGAATATCTTCAATGGCCATCATTTTTCTAATGCTTGAAAATATCACACTCCTCAATGCCTTCATGTGATTTTTGATTGGCAGGATAGATCTCGCTCCCTTAATATTTAGAAACGACAAATTTATTGTTAGATTGTTTATTTTTAAATAATAATTGTACGAAGTCATGAAGCCATATGAATAGAAAATATGAGACAATTTGCATCGAAAGCTTGTGGCCTAGTGGTAGTGATAATTGATTAAAAGTAGGAAAAGGGGTTACGAATTGGAAATGTAGAAGGTAAATGCAGAGAAAAAGAAAAAAATACAAAAAAAAAAGAAAAAGATGTTTTTCTCAGTTCATTTGATTAAAAAAAACAGTTAAAAAACCTAACTAGTTAGAAAAAAATTAACTAGTTAGAAACAAAATTTAACTAGTTAGAAACAAAATTTAACTAAAATATATATATATATATATATATATATATATATTATTCAGGTGATGTTATCAACAAGAGGTTTGACTTGGCTTTTGAGTTTATGTTAATCATTAATGTGGCAGAATTGGGCTTTTCGCGAACGATCTTACAGCGGTGGACCGTATCAAATATATATACTGTATCTTGTTTACTCTTAATCTTATTTTAAATAACTTTCTCATTTAAAAATCATGTTAATTATTACAGAAGCATACCTCTTTTTTCCCCAACTTCGTGACATTGATGAGGGACTGCCAGCTTTCGTCAGGTATTTTGCCTTGTAATTTCAAAAGGAGGCATTGCCAATCAGGCACACGAATCTCAGCCATTCGCTTTTCCCAGGTATCTTCAGAAATCAGCTCAGCGAATGTTCGCTTTATTCCCCGATTCTGCGAAACACCATCTATCACTTTGGAAATTATTTCTCGCACTTCAGATGCTCGACTTTGGGGATTGCTTGTGCAGCAAACGGTTAGAACTGAGGCCAAAGACTCGTGGTGGTACTCACAAACGTTATTAATCTTGCCAAAAATTTCTCTTGCCTTTTCCCGTATCTTTCTTCTCTTAACTGGCGACGTAAGCTTTGAACAGCAGATCTCATCAATAGACTGATTGTCAGAACTAGATGATGTATTTGATTCGATTGGACTCTGTACCAATTTTGGCGCGCACTGGATTTTTGGCGGACTTTTGGTTTTTGGCCATAATTTTAAGTTGCTTTTGCCCAAAGTATCTCCCTGAAAAGCCTGACCATTTAAGCATCCAATTCTACCATCAATGGTGCTTGCTTCTTGAGCCGTTTTTACATTGAACTCTTCAAGCTGAATTGCTCTAATCGCCTCGAGGACTTCAGGACATAGCACGGTCTTGAGCTGTAATAAATCGCTTCTGCGATTACAAAGTCCACCAATTATCGCAAAAGCAGTCCCTACATACACATCACTGACTCTTGTCTTGTTTCCTGAGGGAAAAAACCAAGACTCTGGTACTTTATCGCCGTTTTCAGTTTGCAATTCAATCAGTTGCACTTTCTTTATTTCATTCGTGAATACTTGAAAAAAATTCGTCAAACCGAACTTTCGAGGAGCTACTAGACAGACATCTATGCTTAGTGCATACCATGTAGTACTTCTGTCAAGTTTTGACGAGAATACTTTTCGGAACATCAGAAACAGACCAAACACTTGAAACACAACATTTAAGACAACCCGGCATCGAGCGAGAGAAGTCAAAACTGCGAGGGATTTTCTAATCTGCCGCGCATTTGACTTTTGCTCCAAGTATGGTATAATCCAATTAACCATTTTATGACGAGTATGGTCTATCGAATATCAGTAAAAGGCTACGCTACATTGTTGATGGATGTGTACAAGCGCCCTGACATATTTTCAAAATCTAATTAGCACCTCACAAAGCAAGCCGCGACACATTCCGGAGGACACCGCTGAGACAAAAATGTTCGGTCCGGGGCTCGTGGCTATCCTAATTGGTATGGCACCAGTCTACCGTGCGGGAGGTCTGGGTTCGATTCCAGGCCCGATCAACACTCAGGGTCTTAAAATAATTGAGGAGAAGGTGCTGCCTTTGCTCTAACATCCAAAAATGGGTACATAGACTCCTCTCAGATCAGGTCGTTAAACCGTAGGCCCAGTCTCTCGACCTTCTATCGGGGGACTAAAAAGAACCCACACACTTGTCGAAAAGAACAGGGTAGTGATCCCGGTGTTGTGGTCCGTCTGTTACATTGAGGGCATTTCTTAATGTTTCAGATATGTGAGCCACTGTTGAACGGCTTTCTAATCACTTGTTAAGCGCTTAGAACTTCGGATAAGCGCTATAAAAATGCGTCTATTATTTAATTTTTTTAATGATCGTTTCTATTTTACTATTACCGTAGAGTTACTGTAATTGGACTAACATAATATTTTAACCTATTTACGACCATACAGCAAAAAAATGTTTTCTTGTGTCCTTATAATTAATATATGTTAAGGGTGTCCAAAGTTTTCATTTAGTTTGCCATATTGCATGACTATTACAGGCGAGTCGACCTTTTCGAAACAGCCTTATAGTCAAAGATTTGTTGACTTTATTCATTTTTTGTTTTATTTTCCTCCCAACGTTTTATGCTAATGAGCACACTGTACTCAATGACGTAAGCAATATGTGTGGCATAGTGTGACAGGTTGTTTAAAAAGTTTGCTAATATCTACTCATTATTGTGGCGAGATTTCAGACCGCACACAAGACTTAGTGCTTTTATCGTGGATATTTAAGTCCCTCTTGAACATAAATGAGAAACACTTTGCTAAAAGCTTTTTAAACTCATTTTTAAAGTCCCTGTTGAAGACTCCATATATGACTGGATTGGTCATCGAATTCCCATAATGCATCGTTTTTATTGCGATAACAACGAAAGGCATTGGTCGACATCCACAAACGTAATAATGAAGATTCACAGCAAAAAATGGCGCCCATGTGATCAAAAAAGCTCCAATGACAATAGCAAGGGTCTTTGCAGCTTTCAGCTCCTTTTTCAAGAAAAACTTTTTCACTTTGCCATTTATGGTCATATCTATTTGCCTAGCTTGGTACCGGGCTTTTCTGAATATATTGAAATACATTACTAATATAATAAATGTAGGGATCACAAAATTGTTGATAAATAATAAAAGAGTGTACCCACTCCAAGACCAAAGCGTTTGGCTCAGTGACGATGAAACAATAGAATAAACCCAGATCCCAACAATGGTAACCAAAACACGAGAGTGAGTAACCAATGTGTGGTACTTGAGTGGGCTAACAATACAGAAATATCGATCAACACTTATAAAAGTCAAATGCCATATCGATGCAATACCACACAGTATGTCGGTCCAAGTCCATATTCGTTGGGCAATCACATTGAAAATCCTGGATGATATATAGGATACCCAGAAAGGCATCACTACCACGGCCACCAAAATATCAGTCAATGCCAAAGAGCTGACGAAAAAATTGGTTGTGGTGCGAATTCGCCAATTTCCCTTAAATGCAAGGAGAACCAAGACATTTCCTAGCAAAGTTAAAAGTATTGTGATTATGATGAGAGTTGAAGATAGCGCTATTTCTAAAAGAGAAAACTCTAAACTGCGAAATTGATGTCGTGGTGCGAGAACCATTGATATGTTACTTTTGTTGAATTCTTCCATAGGCAAACAAAAGCAAATATGGAGAAAGGATTTAAAACATAAGCTCAGTTTTATCCGTGAAATTTAAGCAGGTTGTTTTCCTTGGTATTTGTTTATCTCTGTTCTTGATTGCAATCTATTGGCTGCTTGCTTTTCTTTTGCCCTCTGAAAAGAAAAACTGTAAAAGTTAGTAAGAGATTTCTGACAATTTGATATAAATCCCTTTTTAATTTTCTTTTTTTAGTTTTAATTTCTTTGTTATCTCTATTTCAGGTGATTTTATAACTAAATGAAATGAAATAGAAAAATAGCGAATGAAACGGATAAGAGTATGGAGGCTGGAATACACAAATACGACACGACATGACATGCACGATATGATAGAATAGGTTATGCTATTATTGTAAATTATGGTACAGCGTGATAAATAATACAATTATACAACACGATTGGTAGGATAATAAATCGGGCATACAGTTTTATAATACATGTTCTTACGAGCTAGAAGCCATTCCATGTTGGTGTTAATACATGTGTTTTAGTATTTGGGGAATAGAATGGCTTCTCGCATTGACTTGTATAATGATAAGATATCAGATATGATATGATATGATGTGATGTGATGTATGGAATGTGATATGAAGTTTAACAATTATTCTTTGCGGGATTAGCTCAATGCTTGCCCCTTTCTGTGGGAATTTTTGACTGTCTGAGTGACGGTTGTATAAAAATGCCTCCATATCTATCGTTCTAAATGACTAGTACAAAAAGCAACAAGTAGACTGAAAGTATTGTTTGCTTTTCCCGGGGGCGGAGGTACTCACCAGAATGTTGGGTGGGCCGAGGGTGTGTCTATGATCGTTCACAAACCCGACCCTGTTCTAAACTAGAAATGCCTTGATTTTGATACCCTTTGCTAAACTAGCAATCCCAATCCCTTATCCTGTGATAAAGAAACAGCACCGATTATTTTAGCAAATAGCAAATGAATTTTAAACAGAGATCAGGTCTGTGAATCAGAAAAAAACTCACGTACATCAAAACCCAGTCAAACCAATTCTCATCCGGGAAGAATTGTTGCACCCTATACTAAACAGTACGTAAGTATTGCAAACGTTTATACCCTGTTATAGACAAAAATTTCCGAGATTTATACACCCTGTTTTAGACTGGATGGACTCAAAACCATTCCCTGAACAGTGGCACATACCCGTATAGCCAATATATGGGAGTACTCCCCGGGGTTTGCTTAGCTGAGCTCGACATTCCATGTCTGGTATCGTATTGTGTTGATTGAATCGATTGTATGCAAGCTACATTTGCCGCTTCCTTTATCACTTATAAGCTTAAAACCAATTTTCTCATACACTGTAGTCGATAATCGTCTGTTGTGAGAGATAAAAAATCAGTCACATAATAGCTTAGCCAGCCGATAAAAGGTATGAAATCGCTCAATCTATGTGACATGATAAATGAAGTACAATGAAGTGAAAGGAAACTAACGGCTTGAAGTTCAAACGTTTTCCAGTCTTCAGGCTATAAGGTTTATGAATTTCACATTCTTTCGATTAAAGGAAATAGTCTATCTGAGAAAAGTCGCGATAATTTGCACGTAGATTGAAGGTAAAACTGAAAGCATTGAACGAACAAATTTGAAATACGTTTCTGGCAACCAAGCCTTGAACAAAGATGGCAGCTGTGTTGCCTGCATTTGTTTATTTTATGCTGTGTCCTCAAAAGATACTGAACTTGAATGGGTTATTGGTGATGGAGGTTTGGAACAATTTCTTTCCGAATTTGTTGCAATGTTTTAAAGTACCGAAGCCGGAGTTCTCTTGTTTAAAAGGAAATTTCCGACAACAGCTATAATTTGGCGGTAAAATCCGTACATCGCCATTATACCGGTAAGAAATTTCTTATTTCAAACATTTTGTCTCGTTAAAGTACGCATAGATAACGTCGTACCAACACAATTTTTAGTAGATGTAGGTAGTTTATTCAACTCTAAGTTCAAGTGGTAGTCATTACCATGTAAGTAGAATACAAATCGTTAGCCTTCGCTCTGCCTGACGAAGGACTAACGCTCGAAATGTCCGTTTTGTACTCTGTTTACAGCAATGTCGGACTAACCATTTAACGTAGAGTTGATGATAAAACATTCGTAGTCACTCTGTGTGGTATGAATTTCGTTTGGTTGTAAATATGTAATAAATTGTTTACTGTTCGACTGTCAATTTCAACACTTTCAAGAGATCTCGTTATTTGAAGGATTGACACTACAACACTTTATCACGTAACAGCAGTGTAATGGTACCATGTGAAATATCAATTATTGCTGAACAAGATGCAGTTGTTTTCTTGATGTAACAAGTTACCAATAATAATAATAATAATAATAATAATAATAATAATAACAATAATAATAATTTGGCTTTAGCTGCTCATATCTGAAAACGAACTCGGTTTTCCCAATTTCGTATTGCACAAATATAATTAGCATGCCAGAATTCTACGTAGCTGATTCACAGCTACCTTAAATTTTCAATTATTTAAGGTGCCCCTGAATTTGCTCAGTATAATTTTTTTATAACTTTGCAGAAAGCTTCATTCTCGCATGCTGATTACATTTTAAGAAATAAAGATTGAGGATCACTGTTTTTGAGATATGAGCAGCTAAAGCTAAAAATATATGGTGTTTTTGCAGGGCTTTCCTGTGGCTATGGTAACTTTTTTTACTTCCCAAAAATGACCTATTCGTTTTCAGTAATAACTGGTGTTTGATATGGTACCAAAACATTGCTGTTGAATGATAAAGTGTTGTGGGAATAGAATTGAGGGTATGCTTGGGATGTGAGGATGAATACAGTAAAAACGAGTGAGAATTGGTAGGCTTGTAATGAACACTGGTGCTAAGATAATTGTCATTGATACTAACCGAGATGTCAAAAAAAGTGACGGAAGTTTCACTGATTTCCAAAGTGAAATCAAGTGATGGATGAAAAGAATTAACATAAGAATAAAAGATTTAAGGTCAGGTTTGCTGCAAGATGTAGCACCAAAACAATCATCAATGTAGCGTCCGAAAAATTCAGGTTTAGGGCCGGAGTATTTTTCGAAAATAAGTTCTTCAATAAACCCAACAAATAAATTAGCGTAACTAGGTCCCATCTTAGTACCCATAGCTACACCATTGATTTGTTTAAAAACAACCGTCAAAAGAAAAACAATTGAGAGTGAGAACAAGTTCCGCTAGGCGCAATAAAGTGGCAGTGGCAGGCTCTAAAACAGTGCGACGATCAAAAAAATGTTTGAGAGCACGAAGACCCTCGTCATTAGGTATGACAGTATAAAGCGACTTAACTTCCATAGTAAATAAAAACTTGGTGTCGGATTGAAAACGGAATTCGTTTAAAATTCTTAAGGCATGATTGGTGTCTTTAATGTAAGTGCGAAGAGTTTTAACGATAGGTAGCATAACGGAGTCAAGGTAGCTGGAGACGAGCTCAGTAGGGCAACTGCAAGCAGAGACAATGGGGCGGCCTTGATTGCTGACTTTGTGAATTTTAGGTAAGAAAAAAATATGAGAGGTTCTGGGAGCGGTGTGGAAGAGGTTACTGGCAGTTTGAGGAACTCTGGCGTCAGAAATGAAAGAATTGATCGTGTCTTTACTATTTTCTGATGATGTGTGGCGAGGTCTTGGCCTACCTTAAGATAAAAGGTAGAATCAGATAATCGACGATAAGCCTCCTCTTTGTAAAGGTCGGTGCGCCAAACAACGACGGCACCACCTTTGTCAGCAGGCTTAATGAAAATAGTATTAAGATTGTGAAGGTTACGGACAGCTGACCATTCTTCTTTGGAAAGATTAGAAACACTAAGTTTGCGATTAAAATTGACATTGGCGATGTCATGGCGACATATGTTAATGAAAAGGTCAAGAGAAGCGAATTGTCCATCTGGAGGAACCCAGTTAGATTTACGAGGATTAAGACGCTGAATCGAAAGATGTCGCGATCGGAATTAACACCTGAAGAGTTGTTAAAAAAGGCTTTGAGACGAGCGCGACAAAAAGAGTTTTCTGCGTCTTTTTTAACTTGAAATTCGTCGGACTGTTTAGAGACAGGAATAAAATTCAAGCCATTGCTAAGAACAAACATTGCAGATTCAGAAAGGGCAAGGTCCTCTGGAATAGTAACAGCGGACTGTTTACAGGGATTAGAATTTTCAACAGACGGAGAAGTGTTCTGAATGATAACGTGGTCAGCAACGCGCGTAATAGGATTATAATTGCAAACATTATTAACAACTGAATCATTATATACTTCAATTTCATGGACATTATTAACTTTAACATTGTAAACATGATCAACATTAGATACATGAGCATTATTAACATCAACTTCATTAATATTATTGTTGTTAAAAACTTTAAATAGTTCATTGGCATTATTAACAAGACATTTGAATTTTTTACTTTTAACTTTATTTATCTGTTTATATAAACTACTATTGAGATGATGGATATGGCGACGGATAGAAGTGAATAGTTACCTTAAGCGACGAGGACGGGAACGTGAACAACGACGGCTCAAAAAAATCGCCTTTCTGGTTCGCTCTTTACTTATTTGTGCAGGTCATTAGGTTTTTGTTTCTTTGCTTTAAACTTTGTGAAAAGAAAAACGTTTAATGTTTCT
>JAOBBB020375637.1:0-28332 GCA_025331005.2 Zoanthus gigantus
GGGCTATTGACTCGTAGTCCATTCGTCCTCGAGGTCTAATTGTTAAATATTCATGAAACTTAAACAAAGAAACGTAATGGAGCGGGAGAATTCATTACCGTTCCTTTGTCCAAGTTAATGAATATAACATTTTATCCCGACGCACGTATGTATTTCTGAAACTCCGAACTGGCTTATTGATAACAGTTCTATGAACTGACGGAACTACCGACGTTAAATAAAGAAGCCTTTACGTATAACTTCCTGTATTCAGTGCTAGAAATTTTAGCAGCCATTTTGTGTAGTTTTAAGTTTGTGTTAATCTTTGTTCAACAGAAGTTTCAAGGCAATAGCTCCATCGAAATCACTATTTTATTTCACGTCTAAGCGAATCATATCTGGTTAGCGTTCATCCTCTTTTCGTTTTTCCATCTTGGCCAGTACTTAACTCAGCCCCAGCAGAAGTTGGTACTCGTTTATAATTCATAAGTTTTACTCATGGACAAAACACATCGGTTGACCCTTGATTGCGACTTAGATTTACGGGAACATAAAACGCGCCAACAGCCAAGAAAATCTTCTTTAAAAAAAAATAATTTCAAAATATTAACATGATAATAATCATGATTATTCAATATCAGGATTGCTCTGAATCGCAAAAGGTAGTAAATGGAAGGCTACCGTGCGTAACTTTAGCGTCCTGGTTTCTGGTAAGCTATTCACCCACTCCTCCTAGGACGTCAAGTTGTAGAACATGATATGCTTAAAGTTTACTGAGAGGGGAGCAATAATATACACTTAATGACTGCTCACGAGGGAAACATCTGTTTTGTTTCAGAATTCCCGAGAATCTCGATGTTTCCCGAGACGAAGTTATATAGCATAAATAAAATAAACCACAATTATTAAATTTTCTCGTTCTCAAACGTGACGCGCGACAGTAGTGTTCACCGGTTGATAAGCAATTTTCGAGATGTTGGCCACCCAGGAAACATTTGATTTGAACTCATCCACGTGACCTCGATTTAGCCAATGAGAGCGCGCCTTCGAGTCGAAAACGCACTAGCTATTTAACAATGAAATTTGGCTGACTTCAAAGACGAATATGTATAATGCTTTTTTATTTCCTTCTTTTCTAGGTGTTATGCTTCGTTAGTTCTTTTACATCTCTAAATCGTTAGTAATTTGCGTATGGCCAAATCCCTGCAAGAAGAAGAAATGTCCAAGTTATTTTTCATTTTAAGTTAACTCTATATAAGAATGATGAATTATTATTTAACTTGTTTATGCAAGTTCTAACGTATATGGTTGTGAAAAGCAAAGCAAAGGTTTTAAATTTTATAAGTACTTTGTCAACTAACAATTTTCTAATGTAATGAAGTTTTATGAAGAATGCACGTCCCATCAGTAACGGTTTAACAAACCAGCATTTCTGATATTTTTAGCTACAAATGTTCCACCACTTCGTTTGCTGGACAAGTCTTTTCAGTTTTCAAACTCATATTTAGTTTTTGCATTCGCTATCTAAAGCTGTATGCATTCAGAAGCTTTTGAAATAAGCCTATCAGTATTAAAAGGAGATTTATTAAGAACCAGTGACGTGCTGCTCACGCTTAATATTTTTATTTTTTAGCAGTTTGAGTTTTAAATAGTAAGGAGCTTAAGAAACGGGGATGGCAGCAGTGAAGACGGTAGTTGTGAAAAATATAATTTCTCGTTCAGTTTTTTGTTTTTGATCATCGATAAAGTTACCGTTTCAACTTTGCACGACGGCAAGTAAATGGTCAGCTGACTACATTCCCGCGCATGCATTTTTGTGTTCAAAAATTAAGGCTATTGTTTATGTCCTAGTATCTTAGCTCTCTATTGTTATCTTGTTCTTAACTGCCACATATTTTTAATAGCTGAAAATCGACTACAACGCCCTTAGTGCTCTTGCATGTTCTGTTTTTCTTGTAATTGAATGAGGCCGACAGCATCTTCAATGTTTTTTTTTTGTTATTTACGTCTTGTTTTCTTAACTTTTTCATTTCAGTCCCAGATTATTCTTAATTTGCTCTATTGAACTTCACTCAGTTCTTATTAAGTTTGCTCTCAATAGAAAAAATGTTTATGTAATTACTCAGTTTTTACCATATCAACGCAAATGTTTGTTTCTTTTATATGCGTGAACTATTTTTTAACAGCAAAACAATTTCAAACACTGTTGCTACCCAAATCAGGACATAAAAACCATGACGCACTCAGTAATTAATCTTATACAAATATTTACGTATAAAGAGCACGTTTTGCTCAAACTCAAAACTCCATCAATGGTTTCCTTTTGAAATACGAGAACAGAAGATTAGAACATTTGCTGTTTTGCATTAACTCTAAGCGTTGGTTTGTTTACAAAAATAAAATTGTCCGCAAGTAGCGGAAATGATAATTAAAAGTCACTAACCTTATTTACAGCACCTTGTTAACAACCGCAGATAATGTTAGAACTTTAAATAGGTCCTTGAGTGATTATCGCAAAATGCAAATTGGCACGCTATTCATATTTAGCAAATCTAAATCAACTTAGAAACTAGACTTCAGCTATCATTAGGAAGTAATTAGATATTGATAATTTATTCAATATATCCGAGAGCTGTGAAGACAGTTTGTACTTTTCTTTTAAGTACAATGTTAAAATTTTAAAACTTATTTTAATAACGAACCAAATTGTATTTTCTTAAGTGTTAAAAATGTTAGATTTAAGTTTTTCAAAATTAGTACAGATGAAGCTAAGTAAATAAGCTAGAAATTTTTAAGTTTTAAAATTATTAACCGTATCATGGATTTTCCGAAAAAACATGGCGTTGCACAACTTTTTTAAAAAGCTTAGTATTTAAAAGTAGTTTGAAAGCGGAATGTGCAAGGGCCTGGGACCCATTCCGTACAAATAAATTGCTTCCCGCCAAAAAGCAAATGTGCGCACCGACATGACAACATGTACTGTAAAATATCTTTTAAATGGAGGGAAATTACATTGAGACCGCAGTGTTTTTATTATGATAACATAGGAAACTACAAAATTGGGTCGCTTCCACCCTACAAACTAAGTAGCCGTAAAGTCGCGATTTAAGTAGATAAACGAGGGATATTTGTTAAAAACAAGGACAATCAATGGCACTAATTACTTTGTTGTAGTTGTTACGATTGTTTTGAAGTTTACGGCTTTTGATATTTCCCACGGTAGGCTTGAACATTTTTGCATCGATCGGTATCTTTCATATCTAATACTACAGGAGAACCGACATAATTACAACTTCTTTTCAAACAAGAATTACATTAGTAGTTTTAGACATTTTAATCATATCTGTAATTCTGAGAGTTCTTTAAAAATTCAGCTGATAGAATGATATTAACTGTTACTAATGTTTCAACCACTTGAAGTTCAGCCGGGACACTTTTGAAGATGATTGTGCATGTACAGCTCTACCAACAGTTTCACTTTCAATGAATAACTGCGACAAAAAGAAAAATCTGTCAGTTTAAAAATAGGCCAAACAAGCGAAGGAACGAGACAGTTCCCAGAGATAAGGGAACGGTACTCTATACACCTTCCAGCTATTGTAGTTCATGTCATTCAGAGGGAGTAAAAACTTAACATACTCCAAAAGACCACGACTACATTCCGAAAATTTCTACAATACTCATGCAATTAATGAAGAATAAGCACAAAAAGTATCAAAACTGAAAAAAAAAAAAAAGCTTAGTCCAAACAGTGTTTTTTAAAAACATAGACGCCGAATGTCGGAGTGCTCTTACATTAATTACCGCTGTAACTTGAAGAGGTGATAGGAAATGGTTACGGACTCGAGTTCGCAAAATATTTTGGTCTGTTGGACAGTTCTACGTGACCTAGGGGCTATTAAAACAGCGCACGAGAAAGATCTACGAATATTTTTGGCCAAATGACAGTTCTTTGACAACCGTAAAGGTTTTTGAGATACTAGTTAATACAAGTAATTGGCTGTTTTAACGGGAACATGATAAAGCTTAATATGCTGTCAAGAAACAATGAGTTATCTGGTTTATTCTTTTATGTTCAGGAACAGATTTGTTTCATTTGCGGACAGTAATCCTTTCATACGTTTGGATGCAAGCCAGGGGTTTTGTTGTTATGAAGGAATGTGTTTACTAAGTTATCTTTTAATGAGAATTACTGATAACAACATCAACATAACGTATTTGCTTCTTGTACCTTTTCTGTACTGCTGCCAAAAACCAGCAAACAAAAGTACATTTTAAGAAGTGGCAGACCGCCTAAAGTAGCCCTTGTTAAGTTTGGTTTAGACAGTGGCATAACAAGCAGTTTTCCTTAACTAATAACCACTTAAGTACCTTAAAATGCGCTTTAATAGAAGTTAGAAATGAAACTTGAGGCCATTAAACTCATTTTGAGAACTATACCTTTTACATTGGCTAAGAAACAGACAAAAAATATATGTTAAAATGGTTCTACAATTCGCCAAAAAATCAATAAATGTAAGGTTAGATTGATATCAGAAACAAGTTCAACTATTATAGAAATATGTTAATGTACAAATGAATTCTTCTTTTTACTTTGTAGCTCTTTGTCAGTTCCTTTTGTGCAATCAGTCCAGAAGAAGATTGAAAACTAAATACAAACTGTATATGCATACTGTTCAAGTGTTTCACAATTGCCGACAAAAATGTTACCAATAAGTTTAAAACAGAGAAGAGTTTTGCATGACAAAATTAAAGCTACACACAAGAACATTTTATTGTAAACAAAGAGGATACGTGAAGCAACTGTTTATTAACGCACTAGTGCTCAATACAAAGTTAACTAAACTTGAAGGTAACACTTGCTTTTCCTTTTTGGAATCAGAAGCCATAAAGTACCAAATCTATAGTATATGGGAATGAGTGTTCTTATTACTATACTCTATAGTTAGAACAGTGTTTAGGTGGATCGCATAACTACCAATTGTAACCATTTTTGGAACAAAATCTGGAATTTTACCTATTATATCGAGGGTGCTTGGCATAGTACTTAAAGATTGCAGCAGACTTCAACAACGATTAACAACTACTCTGATATTTTGCTCATCATACAAGCTAAGTATAGCATAACACACGAATACAAACGCACATGCATTAACAGTGATGTCGATGAAAACGTGTACAGATGTTGGAGTTCTTGCACGTGGATGTGGAATCTTTTTGTTAACAGTATCCAGAAGTAAGCTAAACCTTCTCTCAAAAACACATCCTTATGACCATATATAATGACAGTCAGTAAGAGAGCTTCGTTCCAAGATTACTATAGTTCACTCAGCCCGTCAACTTTGCTAGCTAAGGTTAAATGGGAACGAAGCATCCTTAAAAATGAATGTCTTCTTTAAAAATAAATCCCTCACATTATTACATAACAGCAATCAGTTTTAAGTCATCCAGTTACTAGTGTAACGAAGTCACAGATATGGTATATATATTTATTTCTACTTATATATCCATAGCTCTGTTTTCACTCAAGTTATTAACAGTTTCTAATAAACACGTTTCTTTATGGCTTCCTCAGTTATCATTGAGCTCACTGTATAGAGCAAGCTTGATAAGAAATAAAACTTCTGGCTCTTTTTTTTTCCCTTGTAATCTTGACTTTTGCTTCTTCCACCTCATCAAGACATAAAATGCCAGCCGGTATCTTTAAGATGTCAGATGCAAATAAAACACAAATGTATGATAAATATTAGATGCGAAATAGAAATACAACAGCTTACTACACAATGATATAGTGATTTACAGAAAGGTCCATTACTTTATGTTTGAGATAAAAAAGGCAGGAAAAGACAATTATGTCGAGAAACTTAGCCTTATTTGGCAAAATTCCAGTTTTCTATAAGAACGACCAACACATTTTTTGTATCATCTACTTTGTCAAACTTTTTTACAAAAAGCGTCGAAAACTATAGTCAAAAGATTCTTACATATTGTAACACGCTGTATGCATGCTTTGTGCTCCTTGAACCCTGATTCTTTATTGATCTTTGTAAAAGACGCTACATGCAAATTTGCAATATTTTGGTTGGCGGATTGAAAGGTTAAATCCTCTTTTAAGTACCTTAAGCTTAACCAAGGGAAAATTTAACAAGAAATAACAACATATAGATCTTCACGAGTGAAATTTAGATAACAATCTTCTCTCTTACCCTTGGACATCAACAGCAACAGAGGACGATGAGATTCCTTCCTCATTCCTTACTTCATTACTGAAAAAAAAAACTTAAAACAAAGAGCTCCTACATTTAAAAATTCAGTTATCAGCCTTATGATTATTGTTACTGTTGATAAGGAGAGAGTATACTATCTGAAGGGTTTTGTTAGCACTGAAATCGATGAGTTGCCTTCAGGTCATGTTAATAGTCCCTGAAATCAGTTCCCAAATGTCGTTTACTGTCCAAAAGCTGGTTATTCTTCTAATGCTTCCATGCAGCTGACCATCAAGTAAACTTTGGATAGATTTAATATGAATTTGTTTTCGGAGTCAACTTTTGTAGCGCTCTAAAACTGTCCTTCTTATTTACATTAACAGGCCACACGAGTATGCCAGTGTCTGGCCGAAACAGTTTTAGTGTTCACCGTGTAGTTATTCACTGTAAACAAAGTCAAAGTTTATCAGCTCCGGCCCAACTAAATAATAACCACATATTGCCTGAAAAACTCAAAAAACTAACTCTTTAGACCTACAAACAAACAATGTAGGTACAAAGTTAATTTGCCAAGAAGGAAAATCAAACGGTGTTTCGAGCTCTTGGCCAAACAGCTACTTATGCCGGTTCAGAAACTAATCATCGTTAAAATTCTGTAAACAGTCTGGAGTTTAGTGTGAAAAGAATTTCTATAAACTTAAGATAATTCTCGAAACTACGATATGAGCTTATATTTGCAAGAAAATGTCATTATACTAAAAATACTACATGTAATTCTTGATGTAAGTTTGCAAAACATCAGTTCATTGATGAAATGTTTTTGAAGTCTTTCATGTTTCCTTAATGGTATATAACTCCTAACTAATATAAATATATAGCTAGTTATCAATATTTCTGTTATTTGATGCTGTTATTGCTTCAAAGTTACGGATTTTTTAAAAAACGTTCCACTCAAGAGAAATAGAGTCATCAGAGGTCCCTTGAAAAAATTAACAAAACATCAATGGAACACTTTCTCACGCATTTATTATTTCTCAAACGTTTTTGTTGTGTTTTTTGGTTACGAGATAGAACGAATGATGAATGTTAGTATTCTGTACTGTATACATGGTGCATTTCGGTAACAATAATTCAGAAGTTGTTTTAATGAAACTAACTTATGTACAAATTAATCCAGTCACATAGTTCCTCATGTATAATGGTGGCAAGGGCATGCATGTTGGTGTCAGTATTAAGTGAGAAATATACCAACATTGTTTTGTGTTTTCAATTTATGAACATCTATACTACGTTCAAGAAATTATTGCGTTGACTGTTTAATGAGAAAATTGCAACAGGTCAGAGACAAAAATAAACCAACCTCGTCAATATGTCATTTGTGTGAAAAGATTTTTAACATTTCCACGTATTTCAAACGTTACATTCTGCATTTACAGTTACAGCAAACATTTATAGAAAATTGCAGAATAATTTATTAAATTTAAAAACTAAAACAAAATTAATACTTCTATTCACTCTATACAAAGTTTATGAAATTTGTTCCACATAAGCTTTACTACAAAATTTAGTTGCACACATGGAACTTGAAAATAACATTACTAATCTACTTGGAACTCTTCATTTCTAATTCATTATATTCGCAAATGGAAAACAAGCTAAAGGTAAGATGTTTAATGTTTTGTTTTTTACGTCTAGTTTGTTGACAGAGGTTAATATTTCTTCTCTCAAGACTCAACAAGATTTAATTTACAGTTCTGAAATTTTAACTTTCCTGGCGTGACAAAACTAGAGATTGAAGCATTCTACAAATTCGTACTGCGCAAATTTACAGCATAAGACATTTAACATGGTTCTTTCATTTAGATTAATGAACATTGCCAGCATCATTCCGTCAATCTGTATGTTACATACGTTTTTACTAAAACTGAACGTGTTAGATTTAGAGAACAGCTTTCTCTTCTGCTAGAGTTTTGGGAATGAACAGTATGAATCTCCTCAAGTTACTTAGTAAAATTTCTAACTTTTTTTAACAAACGAGAGTTTCCTCATTAGTGGCAAATCTAGATACCAACCTTATAATAGAGCTGTTCCACAAGCAGGAGATAGAACGCACGGTTTCCTTGGTACTATTTTTGATTTTCAACCGCAATAAATCCTTCTAACTTTAAACCGTCTCAATTATCTCTCAGCATCAACACTGTCTGTTTAAGTTAAAATTTTCATGTTGATGCTTCCAGCCAGTAAAATTTTGGACAGATTCATGTAAATTAGTTTATAGATTTAGATTTCTATAAAACCCAAAAATGACCTTCCTATGTATCGACGCCATATTGGAAACTTGAGTCACGTGATGATAATGAAAGCCGCTATAGTATTTATTAATTTTGTGAGGTGATTTTGTTGATCATGTTAATATATTGGAAATACTTATGTTTGGTGATTTATTCAGGTTGCATTTTCTACTGCCACAAGGAATGAACGTTGTGATTCGGACAGTTTTCTAAAAGGTCACGCTTAGAAAAAAACTTTGCTTTATCTTCTTTACGGTTTTGCTTTATTAATATTATATAAGTACCGTTGTTCGAAAGCATTATTTTCAACTATTGTCCGATCGAGTTTTTCTTTTTCATTCCCTACCATTTATTTTAGTTTTTCTTTTCATGAGCTTTATATTACAGGTCTAGTTAAGATATACGTAATGCATAAGTATACTAAACGTCAATTTGGACGGAGTTGTTCATTTGAAATAGCTGTATAGAAATGCCACAAAATAACTAAAAAGTCTAAATGAGTGACAGTAAAATTCTGCTGTCAAAGTTTGTATGAATTATTTTGAGCAATATAGTATCAAAATTACAAATAAAGGTGCATGCATGGCATTATTTGATTAGTCTCCGGCAAAATTTTTTAGATGTTCGCAAAAATGAAAACTTTATGAGTCAAAGTTTTTACGTCGTATGATAAATTTTATGTTCACTGAGATAAGTTTTCTGTGTGTGCTATAAACTACTGACACGAAAGCTAGTATTAAAACGAATGAGAAAAAAATCGATTTTAAAAGATTATGATTTGTGTTAGACAAACTTGTTCACTGTGTCTGTAGTTTCTATCGTAACCAGTGTAGTAAACGAATTCAGCTTTTAAAAATGCAGAATACCCCGCAACTGTTGGTAATTTATTCCTGTGCGCTTTCGTTGTTCTTTAAAAATAAATACGCAGACTCCACTAATTCTGTTGCTACTTTAAAAATTGAGAAATAACTGTTTTTCAAACCTTTCATAGTTTTTCAATTACATCAGTTGAAGTAGCATGAAAATTATTTTAGATGACTTCTGACGAAAAACAAAAACTTGTCGCTAAAAAATACTTCAAAATTAATTTAAATTCTTAAATTATTTGACTTCGCAATATGCTATAAAACCAAAACTGCTAGTAGTGTATTTTGCTCCTAAATTAAAGCTCTTTCCCTCTGCGGTGTTTTTGATCATATTCAGTTAAAGTGTAAAACATGGCTCTTTTACACCTCACAAAGCGAAGTAGGCTGACTATCTATCATTGTAGAATTATTAAATTGTGAGATTAGCACCCACAAATCTTGTTAAAATGGTTTAACTTTAGATGCAGTTTTTTCTAAGGTGCATATATATAAGAGCTTATGTTGTTTTAGTTACCAAACAAGACAAAAACAGCAATATAGTCTTGTGTGTCGTCTTCTTAATTGCTTACACCTATTACGCCCAGAATTCCCCTTACTAATACATGCAATACAAAGCTTTGCGGAAATCTCTATGCTTACACCTTAAACTTTTTTTAAAAATATAAAAATATTGCACTTATGATCAACAAGGTGTTATGATAAAGATTATCCTTCTTCTGGGTCAAACCATGCACGGCATTTCCCCTTCTGTTCTCGACCTGTTATCACTTTTAATACCTTCCTAATAATGAAATGGCCACCAACATGATTCAAAGACCAGAATGATTTCTTTATGTTAGAAGCTTTGGATTTACAACAACAAAAGTATTACGAAAGGTCTCCGGCTTTGTCGAAGTCGTATATCAACAATTGCCGAGATTTCCAAACTTTTCACAAACTCTTTTGACTGTGCGTTGCTTTTTATTCTGATTGAGAGTCGTCGTGTCGGTTTACATCGCTGACGTGAATGTTGTTATCACAATTCCAGACAATTAGTATAAAAAAGCGAGTTAAACGTACAACGGCTTTTTAATAGATAATATAACTCTTAGTTAAATTTATTATATTACTAATATTTTTAGAAGTTGTAGTTTAAAAGAATACTGCAAACATCAAGTCTCTCTTAGCCAGCTTGAAAAAAATGTTTACTTGGTAACTTTGATGTTTTATTGCTGTACAGTGTTGTTATAAAATCTCTAACTGCTTTGGACCTGCTGCCGGTCGTTTTCAAATGCCTCATTGTTAGCCGGGCAGTTTTCTCAGCAGTGTGACACCTCAATCTTCACTGATGTTTTTTTTTAATTAAGAAAATAAAACATGTTCTTTGTGCCTTTATTAGTTTATAGCCTGATGAAAACCAAGGCGAACGTTTGGGAGAATTCGAGAGCAGATCAGTGAATACCCTAGACGCATTCACCTGCTCGAGAATTCTCCTGTAGTTTTCGCCAGGCTATATATCCACGGAAAACATATTTTATTTCTTTTATAAAATTATTATTTTCCCACTTGACAAAAAGAAAGATCGTATACAAAGCGCGTTTGTATAGTTTTACTTTTTTTATGAAACTGTAAATTCTTACAACGTGGAGACAGCCAATCATATTGCTCGCGTCATTTTCGAGCTACATAGCGCTATGAAAATACACTTGTTGACCAATCAAAATACTCCTGTTATCCAAATTATTTATCAGTAAAGCAGTCATGAAACTAAATGTTTTTAAAACTACGTGGCTTTGGAAGGTCTTTCGACGTTTTCCAAATCTAATTTTATTTAGTTACAAGTATTTCGCCCGTCTGAAAAATATAAAATTTAAGATATGTAGCCGTTTCAAAAAATAAATAGAAACGGGAAACTAATAGTTTGTTGGAATTTTTTTTACGTTTCTTCGATGCAATAAACAAATTCCTTAATGCTTATTTCATGGACACTTGCTATTCATACTACAAACAAACTTTTCTGCGGGTTTTTGGACTTTTTCACTAACAACTTGACCCAATTTTTTAAAGAAGTCTTTTCTAACAGTGTAATTGCTGAATTCTTAGACTTATAACCTTTTAAATTCTTTTATTATGAATCTCGCTTGGTTTATTTCTGGTCTATCTTATTCATTTTTGTCAGTTGTCGAGTGGTTGTCTTTCAATCAAAATGCCAGAAAACTAACTTCCCAATGAACACAACATCCTTGTTCTGCCTGAAGCTATAAATTAGATAGTTACCACCAAAACAGGAAACAAGAAATCGCCTCTGACCCAGAGTTCATTTTAACCGACCAATAGTGAGTGAACCCCTACCTTACCCCAGCTGGGAATAGATTTTTTTAAGATTATCTATATTCATACATTTTCTATGATATTTATCAAACAATCGTCCTATAACATGATTTTTGCTTTGTTTTTCAAATGGCAACTACTACTCTACTCGGATAGATTGTAAAACGCTTAAAAGGGTTCTAAACTAGAAACAGAGTAAAATTCATTTGTTTGGTATCCGAATATTTAGTAAAATCAAAGTAAGAAGTTGAACCCCGGGCCGATAGAAATTGCATTTACCAAGCTGTTGTGAAACCGAGAGAAAAACTCGATAACACCTACAAATATGCAATTTAAGGTATTTTTACTGTGTCTGTAATAACATTTGTTATAAGACTAAGAAATTCTTCATTCGATTTTTGAAATTCTAACCGACTGATGTTACAAAAAGTATTTTCAGAGCGTCAAAGGATAACATACGATTTTAAAACTTTAAAAACTCTATCAAAGCTCAGTTATATTTATATTTAAATTGATTAAAAACAAAAAATTGTTACTGCTGAATTATCTAAACATAATCACAATAAAAACAGGTTTGTTAAAAGTAAGATTTCTACTCAAATACTGTGATATACCACTAGTTGAACGTTGAACTTCAGTTCTCTAAAACATTAAGCTAGTGTAAAAACGTTTAGGTGCTGAATCACCACATTTAAGTTTAAAAGGATGAAAACAAATGGAATAGTTCAAGCTGCGCTCATCTCGTTTTCTCTTTCCTTTTTCTTACGTTTAATTTCAATGTTTTAATGAAAACGATTCTTACAATCACATACGTCTCATGGTTTTCATGCCAAATTTCAGTCTCAGTTTCTCTGTAAGATACTCAACTCAAGCTAGTTTTATATGAATGCATGCTTCGTAAAGAAATACAGAAAACTGGTTTATCACTACATCAGTTTCTAGATCTATTTACAATTACAAAATGCACGTTTTACTCTCAACTGTGTTCAGGAATTTTTGGGATTTCTTCTGAGTCGCTTATTAACTATAAATTAAAATTAACTTTTGTTTTTTTTTTCTTTTAAGCGTTTGCTGATTTGCAATATTTGAAAGATCTTATTTGACTGTTTGACTTTGAAGTTTATTAAGTTAGACTTTGACATAAAAATTTCAAGCAAGAAAATCTTCGCCGCAGTTTAGACAATCCGGGTATGCATGCATAGAAAACCGTTAGTACTTAAATTAACAACATTTCGCAACTTTAACAGACGACTAAACTAATAAAAGTGCGCAGCTCATTCACAGTGAAAAAAAAAGAAACACACATCCAGTGTCTTTATATACCTTAATTCTTCCATCGGCATGTATTCAAGATAGAAAAAGAAATGTGGTTTAGAATGATGAAAGCTATTCTCAAAAGTAGAAACATATACTTACATTATGGAAGATATTTTAAAATGATTTTAGAAACTAAGGCACATTAGGTCTGTCCTGTACTTACTGAGTTCAATTGGATTTTCTCTCCGGACGAGTATTCGGACGATGGACTGTCAATAGCTTGTGCATTTAAAATTTTCATCCTTATTCTTCGTAAGGTCGTTATCAGTCCTTATAACTACTGAGAAGATAATTTTTCGATTTCAGCTCCGTTCAGGCAACTATTATATTAAATACTGTTTACTTTCATCCTTCAGTTTCTTGACCATTCCTTTCTTTCTTATTTTTCTTTGATTTTACACTAGGCTGTATTCACAGTCATAATACTGCAGTGCATGAGATCAAAGACGTACTATTATTCATATACATAAAATGATATATATACAAAAAATTTATAGCAGTTCCCTGCTCCCGGCAGTTTTCATTAACTGCTTTACGAGATAGATTTCAGAATGACGAATGGGGTCAGTTTATAGCAAGTTTATCACTGCTGAAATAGAATTAAACATTTCAACATGAAGGATTTACAACTGATTTATGGTTCTTCCGGCTATCGTTGAGAACAGAAGGAACCCACTGCCCTTCCCGCTGAAGAGTCAAGTGTAACTCAACAAATAGTTGGTACATAACAGGAATAAAGCTTGAAATCAATACTTCAGTTCTTGTTTTATGGTATGTTTTGAGACACATAACTGCTTAAATGCGCACATTGTTCGTATGTTTTTAAAGTCAGACAAAATAGCCAAACAAAACCAACTTATTTCATTGACAAAATATTTCATCTTTGTTTCAGTGTGAAGTATGCAATAACAAAAAATTATTAATATCTTGTTTTGCTTATTAATTATATTACGAACATTCGAACAACCAAAGAGAATTTTTAAAAAATAACTTTTGTTTTTATAAAATTTTAATCACCACTAAAATGGTTGTGTAATGATGAGTGCAAAATATTAGTAACAAGTTTTGAATCAAAAGGTCAGTCTATTCATTTACTTAATTTTATGATATACATTTAATAATAACGACAAGAAAAAAACGGAAGAAAAACTGCATTTTCTGATTGAGGAACACGAAAATAAACTAACAAACATTGAATAACTGCTTTTTGAAATTACTGATACATCAAGTTCTCGTGGAAAAATGAATTAACAAAGCAACTAAATGTTTTAAAAAGTTTACCAGAAATAATAGCAAATTCAATCATTGCTTTACTTAAAACACCTCATTTGTTGAGAACAGCAGTAAGTTTCAACGTTTAATCGAATCTACAATCTGAATCTAAGTAACTGCAGAAAAACAATTCAGAAACTGATCTTTTTTGTTGTTTACTTAATGTCTTTAAACATTGAACAAGTGCCATAAAAGCACCGTCTTTTGCCTTCTGAAAAACACTTTTTAATATCGAATTAAAAAGGAATGGAGAAAAACTGCAGTTCTCTGATCAAGCAAATAAAAATGGAATTAAATATTGCTTTTATAAGTACATTATTGAACCTATTGATACATCAAGTTCCCGAGGGAAAGACTGACAAAGTTATTAAATGCCTTGCTTTCCCCAAAAGAAACTTAACGGCAAAAGCAACCATTGCTTCGTTTTTAGGACAGCTGTTTTGTTTACAATTGCAAAAGTTACGTTTCAATGTTAGAAATAAGTACCACGAAAAGAAATTTAGAAACATTTTTTCTTGTTCTCATATTGATGACTCTAAATATAAATTATAAGCTTCGTCTTTGGAATTGTATCCTTCAGTATTTTTTATTGGTTCAGATGGTATTTATGCATCTGGAAAAAAAAGATAGCCACAGAAATTGGAATAGGAAGTATTAAATACTCATTGTCACCAATTTGATAAAGAAGAAGTGAAATCGTTTTACAAGAAGAACTCGCAATCCGAAAATGCTAGGAACTTTCAATTTAGCTTTTTAGGCTGACACAAAGCAACACAACATGAACTTACAAAAAAATGAGTCCTTTATTTCACATTATATATAATATTTTACATGGATAATAACATTACATTATAAGTTCAAAACATTAAAGATGTTTTCTTTTTGTTAAGTTTCTGCCTGTGTGCTCAAATGTTGTCTGAATGCAACCAAAGGCAAAGGATATGCTTTTTGATTTAAAGCAAGTTTAGCATAGCTATTTTGAAGTTTGTAAAATAACTTCGACCATCTCACTGCTTTTGTCCCTTGTCTAAAGGGTTACACTGTAAATAAAAACACAACTTTGAAGTAAAATTAGTACCTTTAATGATACAAACCCAAACTGAGTATCAACATAATAGTGTTTATATACAATATAAATGCTTTACATGCAGTATTGTACAAATACGAAACTCTATGTTCATTTTTTATACGTGAGTTAATCTGGGTTAAAATATCTCTTAATTCGGGTCATGTTTTTGTGTTTTCTTAGTCCTAATAGTGTCAAAGGATGTTTTGTTAGTTTCAAAAACAACCCAAAACGTGATAAAGCGAACGTCACTTACTAACAGTGATGACAATTTTATGTTTTCGTTTCTTTACCGATTTTTGAACATAATTTTGTGTTGTTAAGTAAATTTAGTTTTTTTTCTCACTTTGTTTTTTAACTGTTAATACCGATAAAGAAAAGCACGATATAAAAAAAATTCACGTACATGTTTTGACTGAACAAATGAAGTTATCTCTTGACCAAGAGATCCTATAGATGGTTCCACATTAAACTGCATAGTTTAACGCTGTTGAAGAAAACGCATTTATTGTCAAGGGTGGCACTATAAGCCCGCTTAACCCGAATTAACAGTGTTCACAAATCTTTAAGAGGAACCATCTACTTATTTTATGGCATCATTGTAAATATCAAGAGAATATAAAATCTGGTTCGTGTAGAAAGCTGGTACGATATGAATTTTAATAGTTCTGTGAGATCTCAGACAAGTTGTAAACTGCCTTTTCCTAAATAAAGAACAACTTCAATCCGCATTCAATGGATGTAGTACGTTTGTTGACGCTGGCTAAGATCTAGGAAGACTTCATTGTTCGGTTGAGGTCTAAACATTGTACTTGGTAGAGCAATGGTGGAGAGAGCTTGTGAGTGTGTGAACAAGTTACTGTTTGGTGTTACAACTCCAAATGTGGCATTTAATGGTTGTGAGGAAGCTCTTGCTGCCTGTCGTTCACCAATTGTTGAAGAAGCTACCTCGTCTTTAATTTCTTTACGCCATTTTGTTCGTCTGTTTTGAAACCAAGTTTTTACTTGTGTTTCTGTCAATTTAAGGTCTGTAGACAACTCTGCACGTTTCGCTTCTGTTAAATATTTTTCCGTAGAGAACTCCTTTTCCAGCCTCTGAACTTGTTGTTGGGAAAACAGTGGTCTTTGCTTTTGTTTTCTTAATGGCCTTCTTCTTCTTTTGAAGGTCGTATTGAAATCTGCAAGAAAGAAACAATGTTTCTTTAGCTGAAATCAAAAAACTAACAAACGCAAAAAGGTTAAACTTCTAGAGCATTAGCTCAATTATAGCTAGCCACAGCTTCTGTGTTTTAAACCAAGTTTTAATCATAGAGTTTTGGAAGTTATCTTCCATGGATATGGCGCAGTCCTCAAAGCGGATCGGACTTCAAAATTCGTTTAAAACAATGATTCACACGTCTATTGTAATCGACCTATAAGCAATACATGTTATTGTTAACTAGTTTGAGAGTTTTCAGTTTTATAAACAAAATTTTTCGATGTTTGGCTACATGGTGCGGATTCAAAAGTCATAGGTTTGCTCATCTTCTCGTGTTTAGTTTTGGTTCTGGCTTCACACAATTTGACCATTGTTACTGTTGAGCGGCTTAAGAGCAACACGGTAGGACATAAACCCAGGAGTTCAACAAGAACCAAAAAAATCAACGAGCTTTCCTTTTTGAACAACGATAAACTGTAGATGCTTTATTAGTTCGGCTGATCGTGTCTAATTTTTTTGTTTAAAAAAGATTACAATTCCAATTTTACGAAACTTTTAATGGTTAAAATGTTATCAAGAAGGAAGCTTCACTGATTTGGTTCTTTGTATATCACAGGGTTTGGCAACACATAATAAATCACGATTGATTTCCCATTGACTTCATTTGTGCTCAATCACGAAAAGCTGAAACGTTCATCAATCAAACTAGGATAAACCATGCAGGTTCAGTTAAACTGCTAAAGGCAATCAGTCATAGTATTGCAGTAATTTCAGAATGGATTACTCTACTCACCTGTGGGGATGCCGTGCCGGGAGTAACGAGTGGCGAACACCCAGGCAGGACATGCTGGCGGAATCGCAGAAAACTGCTCCGGGAACATTAGAGGGTTAAACTGAAAACTGCTTAGTGAGTTAAGTCTCATCGGCAAAGGTTGTAGCAATGACGAGGAGTTTGGGGAAAGGGATCCAGGCCCCACTGGGCTGTTTCCATCTCGAGTTTTGTCCGCAGTAATTGTGTGCTCTTCTGGCAAATTCAGTATACTTTTGATCGAAAAAGATCCACTGGATTGTGAGCGACTCGGCGACGGTGCCAGTAAACTTGCCTCCGAACTAACTGCAGCCATTTTAATTCTGTCAGATGCTTTATAATAACGTTACACCTTGGTTCTAAGTAGTCGGTCTGTTGGCGGCACTCTCTTGTGAAAACTAGCAGCTGATGGCGTCTCGAAGGCACCGGGTTAAATGGTTTGAGCGACACTTTTCCTGTGTGATTGTTGGTCTAATTATGCTTATCAGATCACTTGAGCTCAATTGGACAAAATGTCAAAAATTGAATGTTCAACCTCCAGTAAACGGTTTTAACCTCTCGACGCAAGCTCTACGGAGTAACGCGCTCTCTCTTTGCAACTAGCAGCGTTAAATGGTTCTGTGCAAGAAATCAAAAACAACAAAACGTAGTTTGGTATTTATAAATAGCAAACACATGGCTTCTGACGTCAAAGTTCATGTGGTTATTTGCAACAGCGGACTCGACTCGTCGCAAACTCGTTTCCGGTGTTGAAGTTAGACAAGGCTCTTCCGGTTCTAATTAAAGCGAGGAAGAGTCATGCATTGTACAAAACGAAAAGCCGCTATGACAGTCAACAGGAAGCCAAAGCGTGAAAACTATTTTCAAGTGGAGAACTATTAAGAACACAAGCCATTTAACTCAAATGCACTATGGCCGAGTTATAGCGTGAGTCCTCGTAAGGAATGTAACAGTTCTCTTGAAACATTACTGGCAAAAATCAGTAATGGGGGTCTCTTCTCCTTTCAGGTCATAGATAGCACAACTTTAAAGAACCGGGCATTAAATAGAGTTCAATTAATAGCAACTTAATTGATTTGTCGGGATTAACTGATTCTGAGGAATTTAAAAGAGAAAATGAAAGATCTGTGTCGCGTCTATCTCCTTTTGTGTTGTTAAGCAACTGTTTGACACGAGTTCTATTAATGAAAATCTTAAGCGCTTGTCGTAGACGGAAGCAAACCAATTGCTTCCATTGACTGTTAAAAATAAATAGTTGAAGAAACACTTGAAAAAGGAATTTAACTCAACTTTCACGAGTTTTTTTTTAATTTAAAGTAAATCACCTAAAAAGCACTCTACTGTATGTTTATTGTATATTGATCAAAGTTTATTTTCTCCTGTTTTGTTAAGTTACTGGATTACTCCATATACATGGAATACTAAAATAAGATTCAGTTTCTGATTTGAAGATATTTCTAAGTAACGTATGCAAACCAATTTTAAGTTAATTTAACCTGTGCTCAATCAATGATTGTAGCGAAAAATTGTTTGACCCTCAAATTGTTTTACTTGTTAAAAATTTATTCGAATGCATTCCTGAGAAGGGAGGTTTCCTTTCTGCTATTCAATTCAAAATCACCAACCAGGTAAGTATAGTTGTATTTTTGGCGATTGCGTGTTTCCGTTAAAGCAATTTCTCTTCGGGTAGTTAACCGTTGTACTGTAATCTTTGAAGTCAAAGCCTTCCACTTCGCTCGCAGATATTTTCATCTTTCTGGTTTCGTGAGTTTCGTATTTAAATTTTTCATCGCTAAAATTTCATTTCCCAACTTTAGGAAGCGCATTGTGGCGTCCGGGGAAAGATCTTTAATCACCTGGTTTACAGTCAATCAATTGGACGCTTATTCTATAAACAGCCGTCAGTTTGCACCGCTTCCTTGCGTGGGAGGGTAGAGTTGGTTGTTTAGCCTAAAGGATTTGTCGCCTGATTTATTCGTTTGATTTGTTTTTAAAACGTCATAAACAGAAACTTAAATTTTCTAAACATTTAAATTTTGTTATCAAACATGAGAATTAATTTTTTATAATGAACCAGTCTCTGATGTGTGTGCCAAGCATTTTTTATACACATTACCGCTTTTTTATCCGCTCTCACGTATCGGATTCACTGTGAAAGCTGCAACTGCTTTTAAATAAGCACGTGTGGCCTTTCTTAGGAAAATCTTCCTCGAGCTTGCAAGTTTTTGGATTTTTACAAAAATGTATGAATGTATAATTGAATTATTTACTAATGTTTTTCTTTTAAATCAATTTTATTGAGTGTCACTGTCATTTTACTACATTGAAAAAACGAATTCAACGATGATTTCTTTTGTCGCATGTTTCTTTTTCTTTGCTAATGAAAACATATTTTCCATTATCCTTCTTCATATCCGTTTAGCACATCGATTCCTGCCACGAAGATTTAAACAAGGGTCCGTTGCAATGCCAATAAGGTGTGTAATCTTCTTCGGCGGTTCGAAAAAAGCCAATCAAATAGATCGCGAGTTTAAATTCAATTAACGTAATTTTGTAAGCTGGTAATAATATTATCGCACTGTTTTAACTAAAGGCACTTCATTTGGAAAGGAAAAACTCATTATATTTACCTGTCATACTTGAAATGGCTCAGAGAAAAGGAAACAAGGCTGAAAGAGATCGGATGGAATTCCGGGACTCCGTATGACGATGACAAGAAATAGAAGGGCACTAATTAATAATATTGGAAAATGAAGGAAGTAAAGCCAGCGAACTCCGGATGTGCAAAACTAACTTTTGGCGAGGGGCAATCTAACGTTCAAAACATCAGTTTCTTACACTACTTACAACTGAGCTTTGAGTTTCTAAATTTCGTGTCTTATATAACTTTTGTCTTATTTACTTTCCTTGTTTCTTAACACTAGTATTACTACTCAACAGAAATAAATATATACATAAACGAAAGAAAAAGTAATTACAAAAGGTTATACAATAAAGAGTGTGTACAACAAACATGCACAAAGATATTTGCCTAATGTTGCGTTTGTTGAGGATAATGAAAGTAGCTTGTTTTGAAGGAATAAACAAATCGCGAGCGATATTAAGAAACTTCTTTCGGAAAGAAACCCCGTAGTCATGCCCGCTTTATCTCATTAGTTGATTTTGAAAAGCAAACTCAAGTAGCTAAACTGAATATGTGAATGCTAAAACGAACAAAAAATCAAAAGAAACAGAAGTCAGTCGAGCACCAACCAAAATATTTTTTGGTAGTCTTATATTTTCTAAATAAACGATGACCCGGTTAATATCTTCGTCACTTCATTTTCACTGATAGCTGAACAAAAGGCGAAAACATTATCGTGATCTATCGACTCCTATTGTTGACAGATTTATTAGTTTTTGATCCGGCGGAAATTTTAGTAAAGGGAGTCAATAAAGTTTTAAAAACGTCGTCGGTTTTACTGACTAATAGTGCACACCGAGGTTACAAAAGTAGAATTAAAATTACATTAAAATTCTTTGTATTTCCACTCCTAAATTTCTGACTTCATCGCTGAGTTCAATTTGCTATGTTAGTATGTACATCGTAGATCAAAAAGGTTTCAATAAAATTGATTCAATGCCTAACTCAAAAAAATGTAACTTTCCTTCAATACATTTCAACATTGGCTTTAAATTTAGTCAACAAAGACGGATGTTTTATTTTAGTTTTTGTTTGACTATTAGTACTAACGCTAGTTAATAATCTTTGTAAGTTATTTGCCTAGAAAGTCAAGTAGAATCATAATTAAGCTCAATTTAAAATCATGATTTTAAAAAACGTTTTGTTGTCAAAACTGACCGTTTGACACAAATTAAACAAGCGACTGAGATATTTTATTTTGCACTTTTACATTCTTCAGTACAAAAACCGTTTAGAAACCATATTCAAAATAATAAAATTGATTGTACCTTTTATCTAATAAAGTTGAAAATGGCAAACGAATGTGTTTCAAACTCATGAGAGGGTAAATCAATTGAAGACAAAGTTGATGGATCAATGTACCAAAAGAAAAAATTGTTCAGTGCTATTTGGCGACTCACTCAAAAGGAACTTGCTTACGTTTAATGCTAAACCGGACGACTTATAACAATCTGTATTATTTTTTTTTCTAGATGCCTTTCTTTTTTAAAAAAGAATTGAGATTTTCCACCGTAGTTATAGTTTTTAAAACAACAGTGTGTCTGCAGCTCGGAGCATCCACCATGACTCATTAGGTTAAAGCGTGTAATAGAAACAGGAGTACGGACGAGCTGGCATGTAACCAATTGAGCAGCTATATAATGGCTTCCAGATTTTTTGACTTGTCTGTATTAACAAATGCAATATTGGTGAAAACTTTGTGAATTCTTCTACACTGAAAACTGAACTGTATTCAGGCCTGGTTTTGATCTTTCTTCCGTTTTCATGTCAGGCAACCCTAGAAACTCGCGCAATCGGAAATTAGGGACCTTTAGCAACAAGGACGGCGACGCCGACGCCGACGGCAAAGAACAATAGTAAATACAATAACTGCACGTTGGAATGCACCGAGCTCGGCACCTGCACGTAGTTGTCGCTAAAATTAGAACGTGAAAAGATCTTTTTTGGAGTTCGTAGGACTGCAAGGACGTAACAACAAATAAGTTCTTAGTATTTGTTTAGCTTCATGGAGAAACATTTTTAAAATCGCTTTCTGCTCACAAGGTTTAAGGCGGAGAAAACAAAACCCTTATGAAACGCATAAAGAAGCAAAAAGTAAGTAAGGAATGTGATTTTTCTGAACCATTGTCCTTCGCGTTGCCGAAGTCCCTAAAAATTATTCTTCTGAACGGACAAAACATTAACAGTAGTTGATTACAGTTTTTGTTTAGTAACGAGCAAATAAAGCTACTATGAAGTATTGTCCCAATAATATTTTACCCATATTATTTTTCAAACCAAACTACTATCACTATTTCTTTTGGACAAATCTTAGCTCGAGTGTGATTTGTAATTAAAATTGTCAGCGCGTAGCGATAACACCAGACTTGAAATGCCAGTTGTCATTCGGTCATTCCTTTTCACGAAGAAAGCTTGTAATACAAGCCGAATTCTTTCTGAATAATTAAAATCTTATATGATTGGAAAGGTAATTGAAACTCTAAAAGTTCTACGTACCTAAAATTGGTTCAAGGTAAATCGGTTACTACGAAAAGAAAGGCCGGCCTTCGATGGCATATATATTAAATTATGAAAACAAAAAATTCCTATTCTTTAGAACATATGAAATGCTTTGGTTGTGCTGGAGAACTAAATTTAAACTGAATCCAATTGAAACTACACGCTTTTTTTATAAGAACAACTTCATAAGAACCATGAGGCTCAGATTGGCCGAAAATTAAGAACAATTTTAAAACAAGCTCATTTGGCTCAAAAAAAATGAAAGTGTTTTTCTACTGAATCTTGTAAGTTACGTTCGCAATGTGCACAGTAAAAACACAAAAGTTTATTATTATATCTACTATTGTCCCAAATGATACACGTATTCATGGAATATTAAAAGTTCCTCGTACGATCAGTTTCATCTGTTACACATGTATCTTTCAACAATACTGTACAAGAATGAACAAAGAAAAATTTCAAACCGCTCACAAAAGTAAGAACAAATTAAGAACAAAGTGAAGCTGAAGCAGCTAAGAAATTAAGAACAATGAGCCTCGGCAAAATTTACTGGTTCTTATAAAAAAAAGCGTGTAGCTCTTAAACCCTAATGTTTTATTTAAAGGAATATATTCAAGCATAATGTACAACTACTGAAAACTTGTTGGGCAATCAGTACACTAAAATAGCTGGAAAAAACACAAAAAATATTGGCGTTCATGTGTGAAACTACATTAAATTCACAATCGGAAGAAAACTATAATTAAAAAAGTTTGCTATATACTTCATCACACAACAGCTCATTTCAGTTTGGAACGTGTACAAATTGTTTGTCTCGATTTTTACAAGCCAGTCATGCGACGTATTTGTCATCAAACGTGTGAGAGTTGTGTCATTTTAAAAGATTTACTTAATTTTGAGGCAAAGGGTTGCTTCATCGCATCCATACACGTTGTTACATTTTCTGGTTTATTTTACATAAGTTTTAAAAAACTAACAAAAACATTATATGTCTGCAACACTTTTTCACACTAAACCAGATTACTGATCTTTTTTAACCAGATGAGCAAGTCAACTTTTCAAAAATTGCCTATTATATAATGCCTTCCTCACTTTCAGTTTCACGCTATTTCAGATTTCCTAAACAAGAAAAATTGCACCGGATACTTGTGGGGAAGTACACAGTGAAGCACATTAGAATGTAATCATGAATGCGTTGGAACTTAACTTGGAAAGTAAGAGAAAACTCAAAAGTTTATTATGAAAAGAAGAGGATATTACGCGAACGAGCCGCGGAAATACTTCTTTGAAGTGTTGACAAGTTCTTTTCTTAGTAAGGGTAGAAAACGACAGCGGGATTTGAAACACGAGAAATTTTTCGAAAAGAAATAGTTGACAGAAGTGAAACGAACGTTGTACCATTTCAGTGTTGAAATCTTCACATGTAAGGAGAACAAGTTTTCCATCATAGATCATAATCTTCACTGAATAAATCCGCAGCAAGTAACTAAATCTTATATCTATATTTATTTCGTAAATATAAATCTGCAAAGATGGCTAATGATTCAAAACGACGTAACTGCAGACAGTCAGTTTTTAATATTGAAGTATCCATCATTATTTTCTGTAATAAATTTTATTTTCGTACTAGCACAAACACGGTTCGAATGAAATGTTGATTTTCAAACCACTGATTATCTTCAGATATTTGTTCAAAGTGTCTCTGTGTCTTTGAGCTACGATACTCAATAGCAAGGCCAAGGAGTTCAGAAGACGACTAATAGAAAGATCGATCCCGTACTTGCCATGTTATGTAGTAGTCACATTCCATAGACGACTCGTAAAATAATTAATCATGGGCCATGTTTTTAGAAGTCACATTCCTAACGTACAAGAATATGCCATGCTAAGGAAAATTGTCTAATCTTCTTTCACTAGTCCCACTAGTCAGTTACTAGTCCCACTTAGTTGTTAGGTCATTGTAAATTGTTCTGCATTGGGTATAGGGTTTATTCGAACCAAATTGAGATATTGCATAAAAATTGGGAATGCTGTTCATGAACAAACTTTTTTTAATTTTTTATTTGAGTTACATATATTTTATCATGTAAAATGGCGCGTGGTTCGTAGTTCTCCATGAAAACCTATCAGACAATAATAGAAATACACTGAGCTAATAAATGCATGGCTGACGCACTACCTGAAAATAAACTTGTTAGTGTACCGATATGACTAGGAGCTCGGAAAAGGCTAGGATCTACAACCGTATAGACAGCTGTTTCGTCCTTTTTGGGACTCGTCAGTACGTGTATAAGAATAACAGCCAGCACGAATACTAATGGTTTATTAACGCTTAGTAACTGTTATTTAATGCCGTGTAAAACATACTGTTTCACCGACAAACTTACTTAGTATATTATTTGTGCATTCGCAGGTGCGCAACCCTTACCCCAGACAGCCAATCTCGCCTTATTACGAAACCGATTTTGTCCAAAGCTCATTTTACATTTTACAATATTGGTTTATGTGGGTGACAAAAACAAATACAACAAAAGCGCCAAATTAATCAAGAATAAAATTAATGAATTCAAACTATCGTGACTCGCTTAATCGATGATAACGAGCACTAAAAGCGAGGCGAGGCACTTTCCAACCCATAATCAAAACGCTCCTAACCGCAAAATTTATACGCCTATAAGTAGAAACAAAATTTCAGTTCTTGTTGGTTTTCAAGGCGTCTGATACAATTACTTTGAGACTTGACGAAAATTCTTTATTGGAAGTTGAATCACATGTTTATTTTCTTCAACGTGATTGGTTAATTGCTTTCAAGGAATCTTGGGAATGTTGGTGACATAACCGAAGTCACCGATTTTCCAGACATGGAGGCGACGGACAAATCCATTTCTTTTTAAAAAAAACCCACAAGGATTAATCCCTTCTATAGTTCTAAAAATAACAATAAATTAAAAAAAAACAAACACCGACGTAATGAAACCAGATGCTGAATAGATTCAGTGATTTGGTAGCAACTAATAAAAATTCAATTTTATGGTAAGAAATTAATCTGCATAATTTTGTGGAATTAGATTTGTAATATGGGAATTGAAGCTAGGTTTGATGGCAATGAAACAGCGAATAGCTGGTAACAAGCCGCAAAAAGAAAGAATATGCTAAAACAACAATGACGCGATTTCAAACTAAACAGACTTAAACAACCTACTAACAATAACATGTGTATTATGTGTTACACACATACACTTGCACCAAATTTGTAGTCGGAATGTGAAAAGAGTGACCCCACCCCTAAATCACTCGATTCTTGTGAAAAGAGTCGAGTTTCAAATGTATAATCTGGAAAGTTGAACAAAGGATTAGAGCGTCTCTTCCTGTTTAGTCTTGTTTTCTTCAACTATATTTTAATAAATTCTTACTTGTCAAAAACAAAATTAAAATACCGGAGTTTACCATAAACAATTAAAACAATTACTAAATTTCTCGCATTTTTTCTTTTGGTAAATTAATCGAAGATGCATCATGATCCCTGCCTTATAGATTCTCCAACCACAAGAGAAATTGAGATTCATTTCAACAAATAATATAAAACTACAATCCCTTCGAAAAACTATAACTTGAATCGCGTTCTGAACGACATGGTAAACGAAAAGGGAAGGACATCAATGATAGTAAAATTTTGATTTATTTCAACAAATAACTAAAAACTGAGAGGCGAATTTAAAAACTAATTTTGTTAGAATTCTGGACCACCAGAATCATATGCAAATAACGACTTTTTGAAACTCTCAGTGTAACAACCCTGAGAAAAGCAGTCAGAAACAACTCCAAACTTCATATGTACTGTTTCATGTCACATCACCACATTCCAGTGTCGGGACGCACCTTGGGATGCACAGCAGTAACAGCCTGTCCGAAGTTTCAATGAATTATCGGCATGTATAGTTTTAGTATCAACGATCCGGGCGACTGAAGCAGCCAAGACAATTGGCGGCAAGAACTGAGACCATGATGACGTCATAGTGTATCAACGTCATAGTTCTTCTTACCAAACTTCAGCAGGGGGTTTCTAAGCAAAAAGGGAATGAAGAAACAGCCGACAACGGAGAGACTACATTATCCAAAAATTGTTTACTGCAGAATATCTGGCGTCAAACCAAAACAACAGGCAGCCATCTCGGTATAAATGCTCCAGAAAAAGGTAGTGACAGATGATAGAACGATAGCTGTAATTATAAATGTTCCTCGTTTACTGGAGACAATTGACGATACCAACTGTTTTTCGCGAGTACCAAAGATATTGACAGTTTAAAGCCATGGTTTCTCATCAAACATTGGAAAATAAAATTAGTTTCGTCCGTGTAGTTTACATGAGTTTCTTGATCATCTTCTCCTGAATGCACGTGAAATACGCCAAGCATTTGGTTCCTCGTATCTAGTGAGGAGACAAAAATCGTATTAAGAGAATGTTTAGGTAATAGTCTGATGTACTGCTGCAGTCTGATGTACTGCTGGTATATAAAGAACATCATTCCTTTACATAACACAAGCATGCAGTATTAAATTAGTTTTTGAAAGATTCTGCTATCCTTGTGAAAATGTCGTTTTCCAAGGCCCAGGGCTCAATATCAGTGCTTTTAGCATTATATCAAGGTTACATTTATCGTTTGATACCTCATTCAGAACAAATACCAATGGTCCAGAAAGAACACTTTCAGTGTTTCAAACATTTCCCTAACTTTTCGGGGCTAGTGCATTCTGGTATTACTACCAGCATCTTGCAAAAAACAATTCTTGAAAATGACTTATTGCCAATCAAAAGAAGAACTTCATGTTAGTAAAGACATTTTGGATTTCTTCCGTCTTTCTTTCTTTTCTTTAAACGATATCTCTTCAATCTGCTCCAACCAAAATGGGTTAGAAAATCATTATGAATTCGAATTCAGATATTTCAACTAACGACAATCACATTTGAGGATAAGACACTATATATAACCTAAAATTTATCTATTATAGAATGTTTCTTCAATTACATTTGTATCATCTAATAGAGAAACTTCTCAATATCCTCTTCCAACTAAAGGTCTATTGCAGATCCCACGTTCTTAAAAACTAAAAACTACGCAGCTAAATGCTTTTTCTTAAAAGAAATATTAATATTATTTTAAATGGCATTCGTCAACGTTACTACTGTTTTTTGGCCAACTTAGCAGCAAGGTACTTAGCCAATTAGATCTGTCGGCCTAAAGGACTCGAAAAAAAGTCCAATTTACCTTCGGCCTATATAGGTTATTTAATAGTCACCAATTTGTTTTCCTCTTCTTAACGAATCTTTATTTCACAACCCGATTTTAAATTAACTACTTAACACACCCTTTTAATTTCTTTTCCCAAGGGAAAATTATTTCTCTAGCTACAACATACCTGTTGTAAAGTGGTTCCAGTCTCTCCTGCCTCTTTCGTTTACTAAGCTTAGTTGGATCAGAGAACTTAAAGAATGCGGGTGCAAACTCGACGAGCCACTTGGGGTCGATTGTTGTCACCTCCCGCATATACTCCTTGGTTGTGAGTACAAGTTCATGATAAACTACCCACTCGGGTTGGCGGTTAAACAACGCGCTTGATGGATGAATATAAACAACCTGGTTATCCACAACCGTACGGTACCCCTCCTGGGGATCCTTTTTGGCTGCATTTCTGAAGAACCCGCTGCATATTGCTTTCTGCACACGCGCAGTAGCCTTGCCACAGGATACCATGTCCAATTTGTGTCTGAGGAGAAGAGTGAAAAACTTTAATTCGAGAGAGTCATATGAAACTCTATAGATAAATGAAGGGGGAGG
>JAOBBB020375638.1:0-18524 GCA_025331005.2 Zoanthus gigantus
AAACTTCATATGTTCAAGCCAAGGTGTAATTTTCTTTTTATTACATAGATATGAGTGTTTCGAAAAAAAAAAAAAACGAAATGACAAAAACAAAGGAATGATGTCAGCGATATCTTCACTATAGTGAGAAAATAGAAAATATGTCACTCGTATCCCGGATGTAGTTTCATATGAGATCTTCGAGTGGCGTATTTTACAGTAAAACAGTCATATCTATGTAATAAAACTGCATATCTAAATTACTAGCTAATTACTGATATTGCACAGATTAACCGTAAAATTTTAATTCTCAAGTCACATTTTTACTACAGTATCTTACAAATTTATAGCATCTACTAAGCTACAATTGAATATGAAGTTAAGAAGTCAAAAGTTTACCTATCTCTGTGGTTCAAGTTATATACTAACAAAGACAACACATAAAATCTAATTTTTCTAGAATGGCTGAAGCAAAAGAAAACCCAGATGAAGTGTGCCGAAAAAGAAATGGTTATTGGCATAAAGAGAAAATCAAATCAGAAAAGCTTCCCACTAAAGTACAAAACACAAGTATAACAAGAGATGAAGTAACTTACAGGATAGAGAAGGGTCGTGATCATCATAATGGAAGAGATACAAAGAGTGACTCAATATTTCAGAAGACATCAGAGATTGAAGAAAAGACCAAAGAACAAACATGCGAAAACAACGAATTGGAAGCACCAAGATCTCGTCCAGCTGAGATCAGGCGGAGGTCAGTTAATAGCTGCCACAACAAAAACAATGAAAGAATTGCAATAGGTAAAGAAAAGAAGCATAAAAGGGTTTCAGCAAAAAGCCACCCGCAGCTCCCTCAAAGTCATTCCAGTGTACATGAAGCAACCTTTCTCAGAGATGAACCGAGTACATCCAAAGCGGAAGTTAAAAACTCGCCGCTGAAAAAGAAAGTTATCTACACGCACCATGGACCAGAGGGAAAACGCAGTGCAAGAGAACAGGAAAAAGTTAAAAAGCAAAAACGTTGGCCGAAAGATTGCAGTAATACGCATTTACCTGGTGCTGAGGAGGCAGTGAAGAAAACTATGAGTTCTGGGTCGGTAGAGTGTGAAGTATTCAAAACAAATTTGAAGGGAATTCCAACCAGTAAAAGAGGTAAATCTCAACCGTCAAATGATCACAGTAAACTTGATTCTCATTCGACAAGTAACATTGAAAATGGAATTAGCAAAGAAAAAAGTAAAGATCGAGCGAGTATTAAGGTTAAGAAAAAACAAATTATCCACCAGACGCGTGGTGCACGAGCAAAACCGTCTACTAAAGTCACACAACCAGGAGTAGCGCAAGAGGGACATTCTAATGTGGAACAGATGCGTTCTGTACCAGAATCAGAAACCGCAAACGTTCGACTAACAAGGAAAACACAAGAAGAAAAAGCAGTGAGCCAGATAATAGATGAAAGAAAGACAGTGACTTCTACTGTCACACAACCAGGAGTAGAGCAAGAACGAAAAACTGATACTTCTAGGGCTACGCGTGATGTATGTACTGCGAAAGACAATGCGGATAAAGTAAAAAGTGAAAACAGCCGAAAGATAGCAAAGAGAGCAAGAAGGCAAAAGAAAATCAAAGGTAAAGTATTGAATAGACAGATTTTTCCTCAACTTTTCTTTCTTTGATCTTCTTACGATTATGTTGGAAATGTATATATACAGATAGTTTTTTATTTGGTAAGTTTGCTTTTGCCATATAGTTTAGGTAAAAATTAAGGGCGACGTTACTTTTCTTTTACTTTTGCCATGCCGATGTTTGCCTGGGCTTTCTTGAGCCAGCATCATAACAGGGCCAATATATTTATAGCTTTGGAGAGAACTTTCTTGGACGGTTGCACCAAAAAAACATTTCTTTTGTCAAAACAGGAGTGGAGGATAGTATTGGACTCGAGTCAGACTTTGTAGCCTTGAATGAAGACTGTTAAATTTGGCTTGTTTTCTCTGACTTCTGGAATCCAATCGAGTGTTTTTTGTTGGCTTAAAGTTGACGGCATTTGTTGTTGCTGAGAAGTACTTACAACCGTGTAAGACTGCAACTGTTAATACATTTGTGCCTGCTTAAATAATTGTGCCACAAATGTTTCTGGTATCTTTGCGTCCAGAAGTCTTGAAATGCATGTTTTTGTCAATGAGTGGTTTGTTATTTTCTTTCCTGCTCGATAATTATTTAAAGCGGCAACTGAAAGAAACTTTCCTATCTATTTTTTTTTTGCGAATGGCAGTTTCTTATACCAAATTGGGTCGCTCCAATCTCGATTAACTCTCACTACTGCCAAATAAAACAGCAAGTCTTCAGGTTTCATGTCAACCTGTCTATGGCTTTTGCCGAGGCTTTATAAAATTTTACTGGCTATAAACGATATGTGTTTGTGGCGAATACTTTAGGCTGAAAAGCTCGTCGATGGCCGCGCTCTTTTCCCGTACGTGTCTTAGTTCCTCTTTCTGTAAGAAATACTAGCACATCTTGTCGGGTGGTTGGGTTTTGCAGGAGATCAATCTCTCCCCACTGGAGTTTTCGTAATTCGTCTCTGGCCCTCAGAATCCAAAATGTAGCGAGAGTAACCACAACATTGTTCTTTGCAGCGCTTGTGGAGTTGAATCACCGAACTCGCCTGATTTAAAAAGAGCATTTACTTCTTCTTCGGTTATTGCAATAGGTTTGTTTCCTTTGCCACTGCTTACGAGGAGACGTCTTTTTACTGAAAGAACTTACCTTGACGTTTTAAACAAGTCTTCCTTGAAAATGTTGTATCCATAACATTTTTCATCGAGAACTGGTCGTTGAATACTTCTCTGAAAGCCTAAGTTAGTGTCATGTTCATAATCATCGCCATTTTTTTTTTTTTTTCGCGTTCATGAAGAATTTGGCCAAGATATGATCCAACTGCTCTGGGGGCAACATCTCGATATGCCATGCTTCGTGGTTGAGGCTTTTAGATAACGTCTCAAAGTGTTCACATCCGAAAGCGTCTTCTTTTTCGTGTTTATGCTTTAATTTTTGGTTCTAGACAAAAGCTTCAATTTCTTCCTGGCTGTTAATTGTTAGTGCCGTTTCGGCTTCTTCCTTATCTAGACTTTTTTCAGCAAAGGTTGACAGAATTGTATTTTTAAGAGTGTTATGAAACTCATCTGGATAATAAAACTCGGACGTACGGTCATGCTTTTCCTCTTCGGTCCATAATGAACATTATTTTTTCCTAATGGCAAAACACACAACCACTACAACTCTACAAATAAATTTTCGCAGTTCATTAACAATATGAATGTGAGTCCATTGCTATGGAAATGCTCCAATACATGCAAGATTAGAGACCAAAATGTAGCAGTCACTCGAGCCCTTTTACCGGACGTAGAGTTTGCCATATAATAATTTGAATTGGAAAATCAAATCGTTTACATGAAACTCACTCACACTCACTCAACTCTTTAACACCATCAGGCGCATAGGTCAAGTACAAGCGTTCTCCACTTCCCTCTGTTTCTTGCCAATTTCTCAAGTTTGCCCCAGAATTTTCCCGTAGCCTTTATTTCTTGCTCTGTATAGATCTATGCTGGGCGGCTCTTGGTCTTCCTCTATTTCTCCTTCCTCGAGGGTTCCATTTCAGTGCTTTTCTTGTGACATCTTCTGGTTTGCGCAATGTGTGTCCCTATCCAACCCCATTTGTGGCGCAGAATTTCCACCGCCACTCTTTCTTGCCCAGTCCTTCCCCATAGTTCCTCGTTTCTGACTTTGTCTGACCACTTGATAGAAAGTATTGATCTCAAGCATTTGTTAACCAAAGTCTGAAGCCTGTGTGTTATTGCTTTGGTCTTAACATAAGATTAATTAGCAGTAATCAGAATCAGAAGCATAGTATAAAGTATGAATGAACTTTTAAATGCATTTTTTTCTAGAAAATCAAGGTGCAGAGGACAGTAAATACCTAGATTCTAAAAAGAAAGAAAAGGAAAAAGAAAAAGTCAACCGTCTGTTGTCCCACGATTCTGTGTTAGAACTAATGAAGAGGCCTATTCCTGAAATCCTAAACGTGTTGAACAGAAATGAAAGCCAACTTCGATCCATATTTAATGTTGGTAAAAAGTATTGTTTAGAAAACAAACTTCTTTGTGACCTTACAAGTTTGCTGGGCAAAGTTTGTAAAAATTCTTCAGAAAACGTGGGTCCAGTTTTGAAAATTCTGAAGACCACAACATTTTTTTCTACCCATATTACGAAGCTCTTGAGAGAGATTGAAACGAACAAGGATTTCAACGGTGAAGTAATCGTTGTTCAACTGATAACTGACATCTTGTGCATTTTTTCTGCGTTCTTACGGAATTTCCCAATTTCATACGTTGACTTAGATGCTCCGTTGGCAGTGCTTCCAGAAACTCTGAGTTTAATCGGTGACGGAAGGAAAACCGAACTCGAACGAGAACTCGTAGCTGTTCTAGAAAAAAGGAACGAGATTAAAAAAGAAAAACTAAGGAGATACCAAAATCGGTTCAGCCGCCAAATCATGAATCAAGAATCACAACCACCTGACGACTTCCGGCAGATTCAGATTTGTCCAACACTGGAAGAAATGACAGCACTTAAAACCCCCTTTTTACGCCCAAACATCAAGAAAGGAAGTTACGATAACCTAGAACATTATCTCGACGTGCAGTTTCGTTTGTTTCGCGAAGATTTCGTAGCTCCATTACGAGAAGGAATACAAGAAGTTACCGACAACATTCCTGCGGACAAACGAATTCATAAGGTTAAACTGTATCATAATGTAGAAATAGTTTCCAAGCAATACACAAAATCAGGAATTACACACGAAATCAAGTTTGATGTCTCTCGATTAAGTCAGACTAACTGGAGTGCTAGCAAAAGATTGACTTATGGTTCCTTTCTTTGCATTTCAAAGGATAACTTCAAGTCAATGTTATTTGCAACAGTAGCAGACCGAGAGCCATCAAAGTTAAGGAAAGGAAGAGTTCAAATTGGGTTTATTGAGGGTCAGTGTGTCACTGGGATGGAAAAGAGACAGGAACGATTCATTGCTGCAGAGTCTCCTGCTTTTTTTGAAGCTTACCGTCATGTTCTTTTAGGACTTCAATCTCTCAACGTAGAGAACAATCTTCCCTTCCAAAAGTATCTTGTGGAATGCAAATCAGAGGTTGATCCACCAAAGTACCTCTGTCGCGGTAAAGGTGAAAAGCCCGTATACTTTTGTTTTGACAAATTACTTGGAACTAGCAAAGAGCAGGAAGAAGCTTATTCACGTTATTCAAGTTTGGGCAAAGAAAAACTTCGTAAAGTGAAGGAGAAGCGACGACTCGAACAAAAAAATCAAGTTCCTGTACTTCAAACCGTTGCGTGGCCAGCAGTCGATAGATTTGCATTAAACAAGTCGCAGTTGGAAGCTTTAAAGACTGCACTCACAACCGAATTTTCAGTGATTCAAGGTCCACCTGGTACAGGAAAGACCTACATTGGGTTAAAGATAGTAGAAACACTACTGGATAACCAAAACTTTTGGAATTCCTATAATTCATCGCCGATGCTCATGGTTTGCTACACAAATCACGCTCTTGACCAGTTTCTTGAAGGAGTTTTAGAGTTTCTTCCTAAAGGAATTATTCGAGTTGGAGGAAGAAGTAAGAGCGAAAAGTTAGAAAGATTTAATTTGAAAAAGTTTGTGCGTTATGGAGAATGTACTCCAATCTACAATCGTTTGGAGAAGCAAACCCAAACCATCTTCAGTTTTAAAACACTAGCGGAGCATGTAGAGAGTGATCTTCTCAAATTCAAGGACATTGAACCTTTTGTCACCGATAATCTGAAAGACAACCTGTACTTCTGCAGACCGCGTGCTTATGCCGGAGACATGGCAAAACTTTTTAATGTTTGGCTATGTAGTAAAGATGCCAAAACAAAGACAGAGGGAAACCAGTACTACTATGAAGAAGACGAATATGATGATGTTGATGATGATGATGATGATGATTTTGATGATGATGATGATGAGGAGGAGGAGGAGAAGGAGGAAAGTGACCAGGAAGACTCGGTCACAAACGAAGAAGCAGATGAAGAAAAGTTCAGTCAACCACAAAAACAACAACTGCAACCTGACACTAGTGTGTCTGCTATTGGTTTAAGTTGCAATACTGTGGAACAAAATCAGGATCAAAACCTAAAGAAGAAAATAGTAGAAAGTGAAACAGAAGACAAAAAAGTAGAAAACAAAGATGAGCAGGAAGAGCAAAATAGTGCCCACACAATCCTTTCCTCTTTTCTTTTTCCAAGTAAAACCACTCACTCGCAGATGAATTCGGGAAACCATCATGAGGGGGTGTTTGTTGCTGCTAATGGTTTATGGTCTTTAGACTTACAGATAGAAACCATCGACATTGAACAAGAAGCTGATCGCATTCATCAAGAAAGGTGCCTGGAGGGAGATGAGAACGCCTTCCAACCTATATTGGTTGAAGATGAGTTTTTGGCATTACCTAAAGAAAATGATAGCGACCAAGAAGCTAACCAATCAAACGAAAAGGAACAGAAGCAACCGACATTAAAACTTACGAAACAAAATCGAACAAAAATAAAAGTAACGGCTACTGAACGAAACGAAGTAAGAAACCTAATAAAACAAGGTATAATGGCCTTTTCAAAGGAGGAAGTTGCTAAAATTCAAAATCTGTGGGAACTTTCAGAAGAAGATAGAGTAAAACTGTACATGTTTTGGGTTAGGTGCTACAAGAATCATTGGAGAAAGAAGTTAGAAGAAGAGGAAGAAGAATACCAAAACCTTGTGTTAGAACTTAAAGGTGCAAGAGAAAATGTTGAACTGAGAGCCCTCAGCAATGCAATAGTCATCGGAATGACTACAACAGGCGCTGCAAGATATCACAAGATTTTGCAAGAAATTAGTCCCAAGATTGTCGTGATCGAGGAAGCAGCTGAAGTTTTGGAAGCGCACATTTTGACATCGCTAACGCAAGATACTGAACATACAATTCTTATTGGTGACCACAAACAATTGCGCCCGAAACCGACTGTGTACAAATTGGCTCAGGATTATAACTTAGAGATTTCTTTGTTTGAACGCATGGTCTTAAACAAAATGGAATGCAAGCAACTGTCAACGCAACACCGTATGAGGCCGAACATTGCTCGACTTACCAAAAGAATATACGAAAATGAAATATTCGATCACGAATCAGTATGCAGTTTTGAAGACGTCCGAGGATTTGAGAAAAATCTCTTTTTTATTGATCACAGAGAACCTGAAAAGTTTGGTCAAGGTCTTCAGAGTTATTCCAACCAGCATGAAGCTTCCTTTGTCGTGTCCTTAACCAAGTACCTGTTTAATCAAGACTACGACAAATCCAAGATTACTGTATTGACCATGTATTCGGCACAGCTTCTGGAACTCAAAGGAAAAATGCCAAAAAAAGAGTTTGATGGTGTGCAGGTTTCGGTAGTGGACAACTTCCAGGGGGAAGAAAATGACATAATCATATTATCACTCGTAAGAAGCTCCAAAAATGGACCAATTGGATTCCTTAAAGAAGACAACAGAATCTGTGTTGCGCTTTCAAGGGCTCGTAAGGGTTTCTTCTGTATTGGTAACTTTGACCTTCTTTCAAGAAAGTGTAAAACGTGGGGCGACATCGTTGAAGATTTGAAGACTGTAGATGAAATTGGCGAAGAACTCAAACTAAAGTGTTCAAAACACGGAAATGTAGTTGGAGTCAAACAAGGAGAAGACTTTAAAAATACACCTTTCGGAGGATGTGGCAAAGCATGTGGTGAAATCCTTGGCTGTGGTCACCGGTGCAGACTGCTCTGTCATGGTTATGATATCAATCATACAAAGTACGTTTGTGAAGAAAAATGTCCTGAACGCTGTCCTCAAGGTCACCCGTGTTTTAGCCGACATTGTCACTATGGAAATACCTGTCCTCCTTGCAAGGCTGAGGCAATAAAGCAGTGCTTGAAATGTGGAGAGGAAGTTGAAACTACGTGTGGTTCCCTATTAGAAAACTTGGAGTGTATGCGACCGTGTAACGAGAATCTGAGCTGCAATCACAAATGTGAAAGGTAATAAAAAAATTTTGACTTGTGAAAAACTGAAAATGCTTTGCTGCAGACTTTAAACTAAATTTAATTTTACCCCTTAAGAAATAGGTTTTCTCGATTACTGCAGACTCATATCTAGGTGAAATTAGTTTACGTCGATTGATTGAAATCATACTAATCAACAAATTTCAAACCGTCTCGCCATCAGAAACATTTTTGGCTCCTAAGTCATTCGGATAAACTTAAAACATTAAATGAATGAGCTCTAAGAAATTGTTTTCCATTATTTGAACAATAGTTATTTATCTTTGTTCATATAACTGCATTGCATTTATATTGAGAGACTTTAAAATACGATATCGGAACATCAAAAGACTTTTCGATACTTTTAGGAATTTGATTTTCAAAATTGATCTTACAGGCATACCTCGTAAATGCATACATGCATACATTTAAGTATATTTGTATTTGCATATATAGATTTTATAGTTTACATTTGTAGTAACAGTTATAGATGATGTTGTTTTGTTAGCATTAATTATTTTAGATATAATATTTATGCACTCAAACTAGCCCTGTCTACTATAACTTTTTACCCTGCTTTATTCCATTAGGTATTGTTCGTAATACATCGATCAAATCGAAGCTTAAACATGCCCTCCCGGGCAACGCCCGGGTATTTGACCAGCTTTCAAGCCCGCAGGGGCTGAAATTTTACACTAGGATGTGTCCCGGGGGTCGGGCATTTGAACGTAAGGGAGGGGGAGGGTCGGGCATTTGAACAAAACCAAAATACCTGAAATACCTGATCGAACGATTCATAGTTCCCACAGTGAACTCGCATGACATAAATCAAAGCATTTATCAAAGCAAATACTATGTTTTAAATCGCCCAACCTTTTAAGGATGTACCTGTGATTCTAGGATGTACAATATTTACAACAAATATGGTGATAAAGACAGCTCACTGTAACTGAATTCGAGTCTTCTTCGGCGACGATTCGATTGTTCGTCATGGTCAGGGCAGCTTTGTAACTAACCAATGTTTTGTCATTAGAAGCCGTGATTGAAAGAAACTAGATAATAGAAAGATTTATCTTGCTTTATACATATTTTTAAGAGTTGCATTTAAGAAAGAATAAAGAATAACAATGAATCATCGCATGGCAGTTTGATTTTGTAAAGTACAAAGAAACGAGAAATCAATGCATTTTTTCAATTTCAGTCTCGGTGGTAGGGGCATTTGATCACAAATCCATCATAAATGGTGGGGCATTTGATCGGCAATTTTATCCCGGGGGTGGGGAGTTGACCATAAAAATTTCAAAAGTTCAAATTCCCGGGGGTTGCCCGCGGGGGGATGTTTAAGCTTCGATTTGATCGATGCATAAATGCTAAGCAAGTTTAAGATTTCAGTAATTTGGTTAGCAACTTTTGTTAAAAGTACTTTCCTGAAATTGATTTTTGCTACTCTTTGCTTTAATTCTAGGTACTGCTACGAGTGTTTTAAAGGCTGTGACCAAACAAAGTGCAAACGAATGGTTTTAAAAACTCTTCCTTGTAAACACTTAAAGGAAATGTGTTGCGGAGAAGACCCTAACTGCGTCGAATGCCAAGAGAGGTGCGAAAAGCTGCTAGAGTGTGGACATCCGTGCCCGGGAATATGCTATCAGGATTGCGTGACGCTGAAATGTAAAAAGCCGTGTAAGAAGACCTCTCCTTGTGGTCACGAGTGTTCTGGAAAGTGTTATGAGGATTGCTCACAAGTTTTGTGTAAAGTTCCAGTTGATGTACAGCTTCAATGTGGGCACATGCAACAACAGCTTTGCCACGAGCTCGATCCCAGCCATAGGTGTCATGTCCTAGTGCAAGTAACACTACCCGGATGCAATCACAATATCGAGATAGAATGCTGGAAGAATGGAGCTCACTTGACATGTCCGAATCCTTGTTCAAATATCAGAACCTGCAATCACCCTTGCAGAGCCATATGCGGTGTTCCTTGTGAACTTACTCCTTGCAAAGAGACAATAGAGAAACGTCTTCCCTGTGGGCATTACAAGGTTTGTAAACTTTATTTCAACCATTCCCCAAATATACCTGGCGAAGTCGTATATTATGTATGTTATAGTTCATTATAATCCAATACAATACAAATGCGATGCAATATGATGTAATATAATAATATTATATCAGATAAAATTGTATCATTTTATATCATACTATATAATATATTATTATTTTTTATGTTATGCTCTGATTGGCTATAATTTCATTTTATAAAACTAAATAGAAATCTCGGAATGACGTCACAAACGCAAGAAAAGATTAAAGAGAGGTTATTTTCTAAAAGTAAAACACTCGAAAATCCGAAAAAAGCACTCTTCCCGGGTTCTTTTGCGCCATCGCATTTCCATTATTGTTTAAATACACGCCCAATGCTGTTTTATTCCCTTATTATTAATAGCAATAATAATATTAATAATAATAATAAAATAAATATTTTTTGAGGAAACCCCAGTCACCTTAAGGTGGTTTTCATTGGGGTCCTTTAAATAAATATTATTATATATTACATTATAATGTATTGTATTGTATTATGCTATACCATATAAAATTATATGTAATATTTAAGGTTAGATATTGTTATGAATGTTTTGTGTACAGATAGATGCACGAGCTGGCCACACAAGGAGAAACACGATATGAACTGTCTCTAACTTTTGATATTCAATCTGAGTTCAATGGGCAATATTACTTACTTTACTTGATGCAAAAAACTGAACAAATAAGGAATTTCATTGTAATGGCGTAGTTTACGTAGAATAATATAATAATAATAATATATATAATAATATATAGTTATATAATAATATAGAAATCACAAAAATCTGCTCGTTAATAGACTTTAATTATAAACCTTTCATTTATTTTAGTACTACAGAAACATGTTAGTATATAAAAAACGCTCTCTGGTTAAGAGTAAAAACGTAAGCTAAGATGGAAATACGCCAGATGGAAATATATAACCAAATTGGAAGTGTGAAAGAATTTGTAAAACAGTAGAAGTAAAACTAAGATGTGAATGCGCAAGATAAAAATATGTACAAAAAGAAGTGCAAAATACACTCGGCAAGAAACCTCTTCGAAGCAAAGCAATCGCTTTTTTGCTGCTTCAGAAGTGAACGCAAAAATGCATTTCTTATAATATGAAAGCTTTCATCTTAAATACAGAAATACTCCACTGTGTCTGTAGCTTTTTGGGATTGAGTTATTTATAATTTCTGAGATTTTGTTTTCTTTTACTTTTAAAAATATAGAAGACTAGGCAATTTTCAATAACAAAAAAATTATGCGTTGTTGAAATTAGAGCACGGTTTGGACAATCGTCGAAGTTTGCTCCTTCTCCTTTTCCTCCTCCTACTTCCCCTTCTTCTCCATCTCCTACTTTCCCTTCTCCTTCTTCTTCTCCTTCTCTTTCCCCTTCTCCTTCTCCTTCTCCTCTTTCTCCTTCTCCTTCTCCTTCTCCTCTTTCTCCTTCTCCTTCTCCTTGTTCTTCTTCTTCTTCTTCTTCTTCTTCTTCTTCTTCTTCTTCTGCTTCTCCTTCTCCTTCTCCATCTCCATCTCCTTCTCTTTCTCCTCCTTCTCCTTCTCCTTCTGCTTCTCCTTCTCCTTCTCCTTCTCCTTCTCCATCTCCTCCTTCTCCTTCTCCTTCTCCTTCTCCTTCTTCTTCTGCGTCTCCTTCTTCTTCTCCTTTTCTTTCTCCTTCTCCTTCTCCTTCTTCTTCTCCTTCTCCTTTTCCTTCTTCAGTCTTCCTCTTCTTTTTCGACTTTTAACTTTAAATGCTTACATCAGATACCAGAATGCTGTAAAAGTCTGTTTAGATGAGAAGTAAAACGTATAAAGATATGAATTTCTTCTTCGAAAATAAAACACAACCTAAAGCGGGCGGAGACGATCACAAGCTATTTTTTGAAATGACCTAATACTTGGTATTTAGAATTATTCTGCAAGGGAGATCTCAAATGACAACTTAAAATCAGAAAAAACTTTTAAGGGTTTAAAGTTTTTCTACAATTTTTTTTATTTGCTTTTATAACTTGGGTGGGTATGATTGGCGCAGTACTTGGTAAGATCTCTGCCTTTTCCCGGTTCTACCCCGGCTGTGCCGACATTTGAATATTTGTGCGACATTATTCTTTTCCGCCTAAGCTAAATCAGCTTTCCATCCTTCCGAGATAGGTAAATGATTTTTGGCATCTACTGGGAACTAGCTAACCTGCGATGGATTTGTCTCTCATTCGTTTAACACTAAGTAAACCGGAGACCAGCACCGGCTCAAATAAGCCACTGGGCTCGGAAAGGATACAGCTAGCTCTAATGAATATTTTTCTTTTTTCATTCACAGACAGTTCCTTGTTATTTGGCTGTAAGCGACGTAGTTTGTGAGAGTTTGGAAGTTACCCAGTTACCTGGATGTGATCATAAGAAGCTTCTTCCTTGTTGTAAAGCAACCGAAGTAATAAATGGCCATCTTGTTGTGAAGTGTGATGTACTTGTAGCCAAAGCCCTGCCGTGTGGTCACACAACTAAGCTGCCGTGTTCCCAAAACATCGACGCAGTAGTTTGCAACATGCCGTGTGAGCGAATGCTGTCTTGTGGCATTCATCAGTGTCACGATATCTGTGGAACTGATTGTTCGAAAACAAAATGTGATGCAAAGGTATGAATGATATACATCTGTCAAACTGCTTGCAAAAATTCTGTCGAGTTTGTTTTCTTATCTTTCGAAGTACTTAATTTAAAAAACCTGGACAACCTGAAAATAACTTCGAATTCATCAAAAGGAATTCGTATTTCGTTTATTTGAGACATGTACCATTTAGAATGAAAACCTTTATTAACTTTTTTTGTGTCATTATCGTAGGTGGTTGGTTTTTACTAGAGTTTTAAAAGCATGGAAAATAAAATCTTCTGATAGTATAAGCCCTATATTTTAAATAAGTTCGATTAGTAGGACGTAATTGACTGAAATTTTAGAGACCGGGCCTCGTGATTGGGTTAGAAACAACATTTTGGGAAGTCTTTTACATGATAGAAATAATATTACTTACGGTGGCTCCTAAGTGCCATCCATGATGTGCAACTTTTTTTCTTTAGTTGCGCCTTTCTTTGCGCCTTTCATTGCACCTTTCGTTGCGCTTTTCGTTGCGCCTTTCGTTGCGCTTTTCGTTGCTACTTTTGTTGCGCCTTTCGTTGCCACAGGGAGCCCAAGGCTTCCACTCACGATATTTAGAAGCACTGCGGGCTCATGTATTCCCACGTACCACAGTCCCCGGCTGCGGAAAGAGATCGCTTTATAAAATGTTTTTGCTAATGGTATAGTGGGGTGACATGCCTACACGGCTTCACTTAGATCATTTATATAATTGTGCTTTAGTCCGATACTTTGTTTTTCTTTGCGTAGTGTTTAAAGTTTTGCTTTAACAAGTATGTCTTTGAGGGAGTATGCTCGTTTGTACAATATAATTGGTTTTTGTAGGAAGATCTTTTTTAAGTATGGTTGGTTTTTGATTAAATACCAGTTCTTAGACAGTATTTGTTTTATATTTAGTTATGCTGGATTAAATTCTGTTACAAAAGGCAGTATTTTTTCTTCTTTTTTGGGTTTCGTTTTTAATGCTGCACTTCTACTTTCAAATTTAATTTCTGCAAGGGTTTTATCAGTTTGGGTTTCTGTTTATCCATCGTTCTAAGAGGCGTTTTTTGAAGTTTTCGACTCGGTTTAGAATTTACTTTCATTTAAGTTTGTCCGTAGGAACCTAATTGCTTCGCCTTTTACAAAACCTTTCTTAACGTCTGGTGGATGGCAAGATTTGAAGTGCGTATATTGGAATTTTTCGGTTGGTTTGAAGTGCGTGGACACATCTAAAATGCCCCCAAACGTTTGCCTTTGTAAATAGTTGTGTCTAAGAAGGTTGCTTCGGAGTCTGAGATTTCAACCGTGAATTTGATTGTCGGATGGAATTGGTTTGCTTTCTTAATGAATTTTAAGACTTCATCTTTAGTTGTAGTCCAGAACGATGCTATGTCGTTATCAAAACGTTTCCACTCTATTGAGTATTGTTTTTATATCGCTTTTTTCTAAGATTTGGGTTTCTATTTCTCCCATGAATATGTTTGCGACGGCAACTGCCATTTTTGTACCCATAGCACAACCTGATAGTTGCAAGTACGATTTGTTTGTGAATTTGAATGAGTTTTCTTTCAGAATGAGACGCAATATTTCTCTCAAAAACTCGGTAGGTCCTCGGGCAGGTTGTTTTGATAATACTTGTTGTATGCTTTGCATACTACTTGGGTTCCTTCTTCTTGCGGGATGTTCGTGTAAAGGCTTGTTACATCCAGTGTTACGAGCAGGGTTTGTTGTGGAAACCGTTTGTTTTCGATAAAGTTTATAAAGTTGGTCGTGTCTTTTATGTAAGACTTTTGGCTTTGAGCTAGCGGCTGAAGCAGTTTGTCAACAAATGCCGATATTTTTTCAGTTGGGCCGCTGCAACCTGAGATGATCGGCCGACCTACCGGTTTCGATTTGTGTATCTTTGTCAGTGTATAAAACTCTGGTATGCGCGGTAGATTTTGTCTTTGAAGAAGCCATTTTTTTGTTATCTCGTCAATAAATTTGTATATGTACATTTCTTCGACTACTTTCTCCACCTTTGTAGCTGTCCCTAAAACCATGGGTTGGTCAGTAGGTTTGTAATGGTCTGTGTTATCCCGTTGGATTTGACCTTCTTTTATTTTGTCTTCTTTATTCATTATTAATGTGGTTGTGCTTTTACCGGCTTTCTTAAGGTTGTATTCGTTTTGAGCTTATTTAAGGCTTTTCCGGTTCGCCTTTTGTTAGGTTGTCTCGAGGTTGACGAATGTGGCTTCTGAAAGTTCTGACTTTAGTTCGTCTAAATACCTCTAGGGCAACGGTTGCGTGATAGGTGGTTTCCAGTTTGATTTAACGTGAAACGGGTGTTGTTTTTTCTTTTGGTTTGCAAATGCGTATCTATCGCTCTTCTAAGGAGCCGAATCCGCCATCTTGGAAGGCCATCAAAACCCTGTCCCAGGCTCTCGAGGACACAAATCAAACAGTTTCTTACCGGGGGAGGGGTGACACTCTTCGGCCATGGTGACACTCTTGGGCCACAAACAATTACATTTTATTTTTGATTTAAAACTTTAAAACAAAATCATTATTTTTTATTTTCAATTTACTTTTAAAAGAAAAATGATTTGGCTTTTTATTTCATTCAAACACGATTTGATTTCGTCTTAAAATCAATTCGCACATAAAAACGTACAATACAAGTAAAAATTTTAAAAAAATTAAAATAATAATTAAAACAAATAATCACAAACACACAAAAAATTAACGGGTGGCATTCATGGACCACCATAGACAAGTGTCAGAACTAGAATTTTAAAATTAAGGATGCTGCGTCAGTGTTTCAAAAGAAATAATTTGATAAGTTAATAATTTATACACGGCAGTGAAATGAATTGGAAATAAGGTTTCGGACTGTAGTCCCGCCTTCGTCGGAATGAATGTGATGCAACATCTAAGATACAGTACGTGCTTCGCTTGAAAAACAGGAAATTTCCATTTGCAATGTAAATGATCAACTGACAACAAGATTTCCGTGACAAGTTTATTTTTGGCGGGAGCAGCTGTAATGAGAACTATTGCTAGAAATACATTACCATAATTATGTTTTGAGTTCGATTCGAACAAAATACGGTGTTCGAATTGGCGTCGCACTTCTATCGTTTTATCCGCCACATGGAAGCGAATTTAACTCCTCTACCGAATTTAATTTGGTGCACCGAATTTAACTGCTTCAAGCACCATATTTAAACCGAATTTATTTGGTTAATTTCATTTGATACGGTTCAAATACGGAGTTTGAAGTAGGCCTTACTGAAAGTGAGCTGTCAACTTCTAGCCAATTAAAATAAAGATGCTTTGAACCGTCGCAAAGGTCACAAGCGTCCCTTCTGCAAACTGACAGTTTTCACAGTCTTCATAACACAAGTCACAGTAAACAGAAGGGATGAAGATTGATGTAAAAGAGAAATATTTCAATATACGCAAAACGTAATATAATAGGAAAATATAATATTTGCTTTAAATTTTAATGTTAAAATTTTTTTGGCTATAAAAGTTTAAAAATGTTTTAAAAAGATTAAAAATATTTGATTTTTAAAACGTTTTCGACCGTGTGGTCATATAATACGTTTGCAGCTTAAAGAATACAATCTCGCGAATAACCTATACCGTTATTTGAACCATGATATGCGCGTTGGATGTGATTTGCGCGCGCATATGTTTTATTACAAAGAAACTGAAAATGATTTGAATTAATGTTATTTGCCGGTTTCCATACAAAGAGGGGAGTACTTCACTTCTATCGGATAAAAAAAGGCGAAGAGTTTTATATCAAACTTATTTTCCAGGGCACCTAAAACACTTTAATTGACCTAAACTTGCTTAAACTAGTTTACCGCTAGTTAGTTTTCTTTCTTAATTGACCTAGATTTGGTTTGAAAGTCAACCAAAGAAAAATGATATCTAGAAATCGTTTCTTGGGTATGAAGTGCGCCGCGATGATCCTATTGATTATCAATTTATTCTTTATGTGGCTACAGTGGGATAGGAATGGACAACAAAAAAGACAAATTTATCAATTACGAAAAGAGAACCAGCAACTGAAAGAGTTGATTCTGAACAAGCAGAACAAACTTCCAACACTATCAGCACAACACGATATCAAAAAAGATCTCACTTTTAACCTTGCTAGACCACATAATGACAAAGATGCACTCCACTTAAAGACTTTTATCGATTCCGTTTCAATTCTTCTGTTTGATGTTTCAAAATCCTCGAACAAATGCCAACAAGTAGGGCTGAGAAAAAAGGCTATCGAAGCGTTGTTTCCTGGTGTTAAAATTTTGTCTTCAAGTTCCAACGAAGCGGAGCAAACCATGGCCACTGCACTGAATTCTCTATTTCCTCTTGTCACAACTAAATACTTTCTCCTTTTAGATTCAAGGTATGAACTGGACGACTACGATTCGGATCACAGTGTTAAATGGTTGCTTCACGCCTTAATCAATGTTCCCGAACTGGATTTCGTCAGTGGTTCAATTTTGAGGAATAATTATCTTGAAATACCTTGCTATCGTCTTTCCTTGTGTAACTGGACTCTTTCACAGCGCTATGAATATAAACGTTCGATTGGAGAATTGATGATCTGTGAAAATATTGCATCTTCATTCATGGGGAAAACTGACAGAATCCAAGCTTTATTTGGCAACGAATCTACCCCATTTGATGTTAAGTTACCAGTTCTTTCAGCAACCGATTTTTTTCTTCGTGCAAAATGGAAAGGTGCGGTTGTCGCGGTCCTACCGGAAGTTTTCTTGACGCTTTCGAGCAACTGTCAAAATCCTCTCGCCGTGAATAGAAGTGACAAAAAAACGTACGAGTGGTTTGTTCCATTTGCTGAAAAACACAAGATTTTTCGATTTAAGGATGCGGATTCGAATATTTTAGACTTGTGCGGCAATGACAGTCCATTGCTTGGTGAAAGTATCTGTGACGAACAAACTGCACACAAGATCATGCTAGACAACAGTCACTGGGCATATTCAGGAACATTTGCTTACCCTTATATTATAGACAATCTTCTGAAAGGATTGTTTGCCGTGACGGATTTTCTCCACTCTCGAAACATTACCTATTTCTTAGATGGTGGTGTACCTTTAGGGGCATTGAAGATGCAAAGGATTTTGCCATGGGAAGCTGGCGATGTGGATATGGCCGTTTATATAGAAAGCCAAAAGAAACTCCTTAGTCTGATTGAGGGTTTTGCCGCCCCTCATGGATACACAGTAAGAAACCTTGATGGTCAAGTTCAAGTTTTTGCCGCACCGAGAAAAGCTGGCATGAAAATGGGTGGATTGATATCGATGTTTCCTCTCCTGAATCCAGCGCCTGACTCCAAGGAATTTATCAAGATAAAAATAAGCGGAAGATGGCTTCAGTGTCGCAAGGATCTCTTTGCCATGTTTAAAAAATACTACGGAATAAATTATCTTCAACACCAAATGTACTATACCAGTCAGATTGTGCATTGTAAAAAGAAAAGCCATAATGCTTGCTTACCGGACTTTAGGACTTTAGAGAGCCTTCAGGGCACAGCTGGCAGTTACAGAGAGTATTTCTGCGATTCGTGAAGCTTTTAGAAAGACTTCCCGTATTTTATTTGTTTGTTTATTGCCATAAATATTTTACGGAATAGACTTAAGAAATTTTATAAAATAATTTGGATAGTACGTGGGTTTTGATTGGTCTACAAGTGTGTTTTCATAGCGCTATGAAGCACGAA
>JAOBBB020375748.1:0-18517 GCA_025331005.2 Zoanthus gigantus
CCCTTCGAGGTAGAGACAGATGCCTCGGATGTAGCTATTGCAGGGACTCTCAGCCAACAAGGTCGTCCTGTTGCTTTCTTTTCACGGACCCTTCAAGGAAGTGAGCTTAAGCATGCTGCAGTCGAAAAGGAGGCACAAGCTATTGTCGAGTCTGTACGTCATTGGAGACATTTTCTAACAGGAAGACATTTCACTCTAAAGACTGATCAGAAATCAGTCTCCTACATGTTTGACAAGCAACACAAAGGCAAGATAAAGAATGACAAAATTATGCGCTGGAAACTGGAACTATCCTGCTACAGCTTTGATATTATCTATCGTCCAGGCAAGGAGAATATTCCTTCAGATACTTTCTCTAGAGTTACATGTGCCACCTCATCTAGTGAATCAGTCCTCATTAATCTCCACGAGGCACTTTGCCATCCAGGTGTTACAAGGATGTGGCATTTCATACGCTCAAAGAATCTTCCCTATTCACTTGAGGAAGTAAAGAGAATTACAAATGCATGTATCGTCTGTTGTGAATGTAAGCCCCGATTTCATCGCCCAACCGAGAAGCACCTAATTAAAGCCACACAGCCTTTCGAAAGATTAAACGTCGACTTCAAAGGACCACTACCAACAACAAACAAGAACAGGTACTTTTTAAATATTGTTGATGAATTTTCAAGATTCCCATTTGTTTTTCCCTGTTCTGATGTCTCAACACAGACAGTTATCGAATGTTTATCTACACTTTTCTCTATATTTGGGATGCCAGCATATATCCACTCGGATCGCGGTGCATCATTTATGAGTCAGCAACTGCAAAGCTACTTGACGGAGAGAGGGATTGCAACCAGCCGCACAACTAGCTATAATCCCATGGGGAATGGTCAAGTAGAAAGGTACAATGGAACTATTTGGAAGGCGATTACGACATGTCTGAAGTCAAGGAAATTGTCAGAGGAACACTGGCAGACCGTTCTTCCAGATGCTCTCCATTCAGTCCGTTCGCTGTTGTGTACAGCCACAAATGAAACACCACATGAACGCTTTCTTCATTTTCCAAGAAGATCTTCCTCAGGGACTTCCGTCCCATCATGGCTAACAACGCCCGGACCAGTTTTACTGAAACGAAATGCTCGCTCTAGCAAGTTTGATCCACTGGTAGAAGAAGTTGAGCTACTTCAAGCGAATCCCCATTATGCTCATGTGCGCTATCACGATGGAAGAGAGACTACCGTTTCAGTTAGACATTTGGCTCCCCAAGGTCAACCGAGTACACCCCTCAGACCAGAGAGACAAGCAGAAAGTCAACCAGACAACCAAGAACGAGAGAGCCCAACTCAAAGTCTACCAGACAATGAAGAACCAGTCTTGGACAACCGAAAACCAGAGGGCCCAACTCAAAGTGGACCAGACAACCAAGAACCAGTCTTGGATATACTACCAACCCAAAAAGTTAACCAAGAAATTAGCCAAGCACCCAAGCAAGAAAGTGTACCCCTGCGGCGTTCTGGACGTGTTCGCCGTCCAGTGGACAGGCTTAATCTCTAAACAAGGGGGTGAATGAACTGTGAACTGTTATTTAACTATTGTGTTAGTATTTGTTTATTGGGCTTCCTGTGTACAATAGTGGGCTCAGGTCAGCGGCCAGTATATATTAATATAGTGTTGAGTGGCACCATTTTGTCATTAGAAGTAGTTTGAGTTTTAGCTGAATAAAGCCTTAGATGCGGCCTCTTCTTGTTTAGATTTTATTACACTAGCTATGCTAGCTAGGCAGATAGCCCGCTCAGGGGTAAGCCCTGGCATTCTACTACAAGAAGCAGCTGTCCATGGCTGCTAGCAATCAGGCTCACTTTTTTTTATGGTAGGTTTAGGAGTAAAGCCCGCTACCAACGTGGCTATAGTGCCCAAGTTAGCTACTAGCACATTTGAGCAATCTATACTTGAGTTCATCTTTACAGCCTTATCCCACAAGCATTGCGCTTTTACCATTACGCTTAACCACTGTTAACCTGTTGTCTTAATCTTGTCACCCGGTCCTTAAGAGGCGGAATAGATATATAGTATCATTAAAAATTACAATGACTTTTGATTTCCTCGCGATCTCTTTGAAGTCAGTAAAGGTGCAATGGCTTGGTAAATCAACTTTTTTTATTACGTACGAGCTTGAGAATGACAAGTTGTATTTCTTCTTTACCAACTGCTTACAAATGCCACACATGCGCAATTGGACCGGAAGTCCGATATATTTGGACTTCAAATCGGATCTTTGCAGGTCGCTGGTTCCCGACCGCTGGTCTAGTGAAACGAGGACACTGGGTGCAAGGGTGATTAACTTATTTGTTTTAGTAAAATCATTGAGCATGCGCAATGGTTTTTAAATGGCTAAGGGACGTCTGAAATCGAAGATTAACATTCATTTCGTTCATAGCTCTGTACAATAAGGTTCCTTGACCTGATTTTGTTCTAAAATAAGGATTTGAAAACTACTACTTCTTCTGGTTAAAGTTAAATTTGAGGTCAGATAGCCTGCTGCTAAGACATTCATACATTTGTAGCACATGATGTTTTCTTATAAGATAAAAGTTCTTTGATGGGCAACCACTTCACTCAGGTCCTTATGGAGTGCATGGTCATGCTTCTTTCTGAGCGTGATGATCTCGCGAGCAAAGGTTTAAGCGGACTGTAGTTTTTTTACGTTTGTGGCACTTCTGTTTGACCAAACTGTTGAACAGTACATGCATTAAATATTTGGTGATTGCAATTAAAAACATTAACAGGCAAAGTTATGGTATTAAAGATATTGTTGACTCGTTTTATCTGGCCTGAGTTTTGACATACATGTACGAGGAAACCAGGACGATGTGACACACAGATGAAAATATACTTTAAGTTCTTATGTTTAATTTGAAGCCAGATCTGGAAAAATTTGGTCTCAGATACTGATATCTGTTATTTTTTAAAACAGATACTTTTATGTCTTTAATTGCTGGTGAAACACGCACCCCACCACCCTTCTTGTTATTAGCATTTCTCTTTGACTCACTCTGGAAACAATAAGCTTGATTGTTCAGTAATTTTCGAATCTTGTGTAACGAGTTTCTCGAATAAGTAAGCATGTCCTGATTCTTAACTTGCCTTAGTGAAAATAATAACGTTTGGGTTGTGGGAAAGAGTTTAAAACGATCAAAAACCAAAATTAACAGTCTCAAAAAATGGCAGCCCTACTGCGTGCGTACACATGTGCTTAGTCTTTACTAACATCTAAATTGTTGCTTCAAAATTCGTAAAGACAAATTGATTAAAAGCCTTCTTTAAAATGCAAGTTCCTTTACTTTCATTAGGATTCATTTCATTATTTTTGCCTCTCAGATGTGAACGAGTGCGAGAACGCATCAGCTTGTATGCAAGGCTGTGTAAATTATCCTGGGGGATACCGCTGTGCATGTGAAAACCATTTCCACGTTGATCCAGAGGATTCTACGTCGTGTGTTCGTGAGTAAATATTCTTGTTATAGTATCAAAACCGGTTTTTGGTTATAGGAAAAGAAAACAATTGAATTTATTGTTCAAGGTAGTATTTTAGTAATATAAGCGTAAAATAAGATCTAATTTTTAATAGGGGAATCTTAAATATATGATACACGTCTATGTGATATATGTGCATTCGCTGTTTACCATTTTTGTTTTAATTCTTTCTGTGGATATATGTTAAGTCTTAACGTCATACTTTAACTGGTATGTGCCAAAACTAATTGTTTTATACTTTGAACATGTTGGCTGCAAACAAGGAAACTTGAAAATATTAATCTGTATTATCTTCCTTTTCGTTTCAGCCAAGATTCAGTGCCCAGAAATTGGGGAATGCAGTCAAGGATGTTACATAGCCAAAAACAAGTCAAAGTGTTACTGTTATAAAGGTTTTGAACTACTGCCTGATCAAAAGACATGCAGAGGTACACTCGTTATTACCTGTTATTATACACTTAGTGTACGGTTTGACTCGAGTTTCTTTTCGTAGTTAATAACAAAGTGGTAAATGAACAAACAAACGTGCTGATAACCAAACGTTTATCAACAAAACAGTTAAATTAGCATACAACATGATTAAGGAGATTTGGAAAGTTCATCAGCAACTGTTAACTTTCAGATATCGATGAATGCTCCCGAGAACAACACGTATGTAAAGGAGAGTGTATTAACACCATTGGAGGCTACCTGTGCTCGTGTAATCCAGGGTACCAGTTGGCTGATGATGGTTTCACTTGTGAAGGTCAGTTCTTATATTGAATCAGCTCCCTAATATTCACGAATACTAGTCCGCATTATCACCCAGGTAAAGAGTTTTCAGGATATCACAGGGTTGTAGGGTCCATATATGCAAGTGCGCAAGTGCGTACAGGTGAAAACTGCATGGATTTTATTTTATTCCCTCACATCATTTCTAAAACGTTACCACAAAGTAGGGCCGATTCTAAAATTTCGAATTATACTGGCGTGTATTTTAGCACATTCGTAAGTACAAGGACATTAAAATGCATGATATTATAATAAAACAGAGCTTGCCCATGTAGAAAGGGTAGACGTCTTCCCTTTGCTTGTAAACCCCCAGTTGTTTTATTCCATTTCTTTATTGTATTTTACCGAAAACTGTACTGTTAAATGCTTTATTTTCCTTTGCAATTATTTATAAAAAAAAATCCACGGAAATAGTTTGAAATGGCATTTTCGAGACCCTAAATTTCAATATTTTCTGGAAGAGCATACCCCTAGACCCCCCTAGTTTTGTGCGTCTTCTGTGCCCCCAATTTCCGAGCTGTGCGTACACCGGCTTTAAAATCTCACGCTACGCCCCTGTATTATCCATTGCTGGTTAATCAGTGGCGTGTACATGCAACTTCTTTTTAACAAGCAGGAGCTCACCAAAGAAAAAGTTTCCTATTCTTATTGTGCAGCTTTTAAAAAAAGATCATTTGGCCGAATTAGCCAATCTTGAATCGTTACCCTTGCCAGCTTTATAGCATATTGCTCCTAATCACATGAAACATTACACATAATGGTGTACTCGGCCAAAACAAAAGAATAATCGTATCGCCAAAAAGTTTGGACAAGCCAAGCTAAACTATTTTGTTACTATGTTTAACTAATAAATTATCCGAATATTTTGTCAGATATCGACGAGTGCAGTGGCCCAAAAGGCGAGAAATGCAATGAATATCCCAAGACATGCGTTAACATTCCAGGAACTTACAAGTGTGGATGTTACGAAGGGTTTAGAATGGAAAATGAAACATGTATTGGTAATATATTTCTTTTTCATTTTTATATTTGCAATTGTAGATTTCGGACGATTACGATGTTGACACATAAGTCTAGTAAAAACGCGGACGTCAGTTAGCCCATAATCAGAATAACGGGAATATCGGTAGAGAATATAAATTGGTTTTACATATTGAGAGACATAATGAGGGTGCGCAGTGAAATGTAAGATTCCTTGAGCATCAAGACACATATATCTCCGAAAAACCAGTGTGCAGTTCATTTGATTAGTATAATTTAACGAACCGACTACTAACTTCCAATTATTTCTCTTTGATTCCTTAGAAAGTTTGGCCTCTTCAAATTTTTGTTTTTAATCTTCATAGTTAAAAAAAAGATAATTACAGAAGAAATATGGAAAAAGGTAATAATACTATAATAGGGAGACAAAGAAAGCAATGAAGTGGCCACAGTATTGACGGCAAATGATCATATACTTAATGAAAAGTTTTTAAAAAGTTCATGGTTTTCTTACGTATTCCTGTTAAAATATTTGCAAAGGTTTCCTTGGCAGAGATGAATTCATGTTTTTGCAAAAAAATAAGGAACCATTCACTAAGAGCTAAGTTTAACAACAAAAAAAGGAAAGATTCGATTGGCTGTTCTTTTGCTAATATCATTTGGAGCATTTTGTTTAACAATCTTCAGTCTTTCTCTACAGCTAGTTTGCGTCCACATTATTCTCAGTTCACTCCCTCCCAGTCCCCCAATAAAGATGGGTTTAACTACCATGCAGCACTGGACAAGAAGGAAGCTTATGTTCAACTGACCCTAACAAGCACCGTCTTGGCCGAGGTAAGACTTGCAGTGGAAGATCCAGAAAATCTTGATTTATTTACAGGAGTAATAATGGGTGGCTTGGTTTGTGAGTGAACTTGGTTTCTGATTAGATTTATTTTTTGGGCAAAAGTTACATTGATATATTAAATTACGATCATACACGTTGGATCTCTAAAGTATTCCTGTACTGTGTTGCAGTGGAATGGCCAACACTTTAAGCAAGTTGTGGCTGACGTTGTAAATGAATTCTGTCAACTAAACAAAGGATCTTGTGGTTTCAAAGTTTTACCACGACGGTAAGCAAAAATGATCTTCTGTAAATGTATTTACGAAAACATTTTGATGGCTCCTTCAAACTTCATGTGTGCATTATGTTTATAAACTTTTAACATTTTAGCGTAAGGAGTGCGAGTCGGAAAACGTTTATTTTTAAAACGTTTCTGTACAAATATCTAGACGAGTAACTGTTGTTCTAAGCGGTAACCGATTCTTAAATACCACTGATTCTTTAACGTACATTGGATAGGACTTTTCTTAATTAGAACAAAATCTTAGGTTTTCATACCCTGGGTGGGTACCTGAGGAAGAGGCGGGGAAAGGAGTGAGAATTGTATCTCGCAATCAAAGTCGCACTCTCTATAAAAATATAAATTCGAAGAAACGGAAGAAAGGAGTAAGAACTTTCAGAAATAATTAATAAAACGCAAGTATGGGGTAAGAGAACTTTACGACTCTTAAATCAATGAATTAGTGTAATTTCAACACGATTATCAAACCAACCATACTAAGTCTTATATAAAATCTGGTTCAGCCAAAAGAAAGCAACGCAACGCAATCAAGCAAAGTTCATGTTTCAGAACCGATCCGTTGTATCTTCTGGTTTGAAATTCGATTAACAGTATCACTTTTAGTTTTAAAGTCTTTTTTTTTAACTGAAAAGATTTTCTGCTATTGAGCACATCATGTGCTCCAAACAGTCGAAAAACCGAAACACCACAGTTTCAAGACACAAGACAGTTATGGCTGTGCTGCAAATTAATTTTTTTGCTATTATTTTAATTTCCAGTGACTACATGTCCTTTCGGAGGACTTTTATTTCTTTTTGATATAAAACGATTCTATAAGGCATAACTAGAAAACTGATATGCATCAACAGTAGCATAGGGAAAGTGTCTGAAGTGCACGGTTTTTTTGCTCAACAATCCCAAATTTTCATTTGCTGAGCTTGAATTAGCGCCTGGGCAATAATGCGAGCTCAAAAATTATCATGTTAGGTTCGTAATCCTAACTTTGTTTCTGTTGCATCAACCGTGTGGTAACCATAATATTGCTCAAGTCGATTCGACCATATTAAAAAGAAACGGTCTCTATCCGGTTACTGATGTGAGTGGTTTGTTTACAATTATACGCTCCCTCTGACAACACAATGAACGAAAAATTAGACCAATGCACATGTATTGTAAACAAAACACGAACTGAAAGTCACTAACTTTTAATATGCAATCTGAGCTTACTGCATTGCAATGCGCGATACATGACTTTATAAGGAACTTGAAGCAAGAGTATGAGCAAATAAAAATATTTAAATTAAATAAGTACATAATTAAAGCAGCTTAAGTTCAAATAGAATAACATATATACGACAAGAATCTGTACATGAAGAAAGATTGAAACGCGAAGTGGATAATTTTCAAGAGCAAATAGCGCAGCATTCAGTGACATTTCTCAAACCGTAAAAGAAAATTTAACAAATTACCTTGTTTTAGAATTTCTCAGCGGTCCTTTGGAAAGTAATTTCAATATTCTAATGAAGGGTTAGAAGAACTCAACCAAGTGAAGTGTTTTCACACGTCGGCAACACAGGGGTTCCTCGATTAAGTATACACCTCCATCTTGTCAAAAAAAAATTTCAGGAATCTGCAGTTCGCTTCCAAATTTTCGCCACCATAAAATCCGGTATTCAGTAAATCTGGCTAAGGGTTGAATTCTATTTTAAAACATCAAACGAACAAAAACGTCGTGCAACAAGAAACCCAATCTTAAAAATTGGTTGAAAGGAGGGCAAATTTCGGGACGCGATTAAAAAAAAACTGCCATATCACTTGAGTGTATATTTTGATAAATGACAATTTTTGCTGGAGTAAAAGCTTAAAAAGATCAATTTGAATCATATGATCATTGGTTTGAGTTTATTGAAGGCTCGGTCATTTTCAAGCCATAAGTAAACCAAATTAATGTGTCGTGACGGTTATTGGCAGATAAATTGAAATCCATGTGCGATTTTGACCAATCGCGCGCGCGGATTTCTTACAGTGAACGAAGGTTGCATATTAAATTCTTTTGACCAAGAAAAATTGACGTCTGTACTCAAAGATCAAATGTATTATTGATTCGTATTTATTTCGCTTTTTAGGACTTATATCAACAACATAATAGTCAAGAAATCAAATATAGTCATACTTAAAGAATATCCCAAATCAGAAAGAAAAGATGTAATTGTTGCTTTCTACGTTGAAGATCCCATTTACCACAAACCATTACGGGTCTTGTTAACGATTTTGAAAATGGTAAGTCTTGCTAATGATTGTTGTAAAGTGATCTGTGTATGTTTATACGCTTAAATGGAAATATACTTTTACTAATAAGTCCTTGTAGCAATACAAACCGTAACAACATTAGGTGAAAATGGTAAAAATGTAATTATAATTATTAAGTATATATGAAACGATCATAAGATAAAATCATAAATGGAATGCTGCGTCGGTGTTTCTACAGAAACGTTTTACAAATGAATAAGTTCTACACCGTAGTGAAAAGAAATTTAAACTAACGTTTCAGAATGTAGTCTTTTGTCGAAGTGAATGCGTGAGAGATAAATAAAGAGGTGGTTACATACTGTAGTGATGCAAAGTAAGATAACGCAATGAGATAGGTATGTAAAAACAAAAGGAAATAAAAGGTTAGAGATGTGTGAGAGAAAAAAAATTGTTAAAAAGACAAAAAGGTTCCGGGACAACAGAAGGCTAACAGTAACAGTAACATTTATCCCGTGGGGATTAAGAGTGCCCAAAGCGTGAATTAGTCGCATTTCTTTAGTCTTGCGACAAGCGTTACCGCCGTTGATGACAGAAAGACCAAATGCAACAAAATTAGAAATAGTGATAGAAGCGCAATGCTGGTGGGATTTAGCTATAAAGATGAACTCAAGTATAGATAGCACAAACGTGCTAGTAGTTAACTTGAAGCCACTATATTGGACACTATGGCTACGTTGGTTGCGGGCTTTACCCCTTTAAACTACCATAAAAAATAATAAGCCTGATTACTAGCACCCATGGACAGCTGTTTCGTGTTGTAGAACGCCAAGGCTTACCCCTGAGAGGGCTAGCTGCCTTCGCTTGATCTTATTAGCAGCTGTTTTGAGATTTCTAAGCCTCATCACTATGGTATAACTAGCAAACAGGCCCAGTTTCCCAAAACGGTCATAAGCAATGGTAAAAGCGCAATGCTTGTGGGATGTGGCTATAAAGATGAACTCAAGTATAGATTGGATAAACGTGCTAGTAGTTAACATTTCTCTCACCATTGCTCTCTCAATAGCCCAATATAGTGGCTTTAAGTTAGCTACTAGCACGTTTTATACTATCTATACTTGAAAATTAGAAATAGAATGATTAGAAGAATTAAAATGGCTGGAGACAGGTTTAGATTGATCGTTCTTGCGTATGTAATAAAGGTAATCTCTGGTGCGATCACCTAAACGACGGTCAGTTTCACCGATGTATAGCTTGTTGCAATTAGAGCATTGAATGCAATAAATAATATTAGGTGTTGTGCAATTGAAATGACCGGTGATGTTAAGAGTAGACTTGGGGCCTGTAACAGTGGTACGTGAAACAACATGGACTAGCTAGTTAGACATCGTTTGCGGGAACAACGAAAAGTACCAGGTTCTTTATTGGAAGGCAGTGTTCATTTAACCAAAAAAGTGCGCAGATTGCAATCTTTCTTGAAAGAAAAAAGCGGGCGTTGATTAAAATATTAGAAGTGCTAGAACTTCAGTGCAATTTGGCGAATATGTGTAAAATTGAAAGAGCATCCAGGTAAAACAGTTATTCAGCATTCAGATTTTCCCAATTTTATACCGCCTAACACCGCTTGCTTTTGTTTTTATCCAGTCTGTTGATAAGATGACTGCAGCTTTACACAAGGAAATTAGGGACATTAAGATTTCAAACAATGATGAACAAAATCGTCAAGAGTATCGACCGCTGTACTTGGGTATTGCGACAGGTGTTGCGGTTTTGGTTGTGGCACTTCTTTCCATATGTTATTGTAAAAAGTAAGTGGTTAGACTTAAGTTACTTACTGTTCTTTTTAGATTATGTATTTAGATTTAGATTTACTGTTACATCCTTACTGATTGAAATATTGTCGTCCTTCTAAATGTTAAAACTCTAATATTTAAACTTTTGAACTATTTTGTTATAGTTTTTATGTTATCTTAATCAGTATAACGAAATAACAACATAGGTTGAGCGTTTATATAAGCTGTTTGCTGATCCGCCATATGGCCTTGTACACAATATCCAGGATGCCATCAAACTTGAAGAAGATCTGGACAATCTTCCTCCATGGACACAGACTTGACAGATGAACCTCTATCAATCCAAATGCTACGTGCTAAGGATCCACCGGCTAAGGGAGCCAACAATCTTCCGGTTTTCACATGACGACACGGCGGCCATGTTGGTGTACTCTTAACAAAAGAATTTGTTAAGTCTCTTGAGTCTTGTCTTTGTTAAGTCTCTTGTCTTGTCTTTTAAGTCTCTTGGGATTGTGTGAAAACCAAGAATTACACAATGACTAGTCACCATGCTCCAATCAATTGACGAGCACCCATTCTTTAGCGTCACCATCACAGACACGTTAAGCTGAAAGGCACTCGTGACAAATGTAACAAAATCAGACTAAAATGGTATCAAATTAACTCCTTAAAAATGGGCTAGGGACGTGCAGCTCGTTTTGTAACCATGCAAAACCTACGGCACGGACAAGGGATGTGTTACAAGTCAGAGCCTTATATCAACTACAGCTAACCTTGGAAAGTCGAAGTACCGAGCTTCAAGATATTCTAGCTTATGCATAAAACACTTCATGGCAAAGCATCGGTCACAATACCACCTAATGTACGTCATAAGCCCGACCTTAGGACGAAAGGATCTCACCCGATGAAAGTTTCTTACACTTTACAGCAACTATGATGAAGATTACTGTAGCTTTTGGCTCCGTACCATCTGCGACTAGAACTATCTTCTTCCTTCTACCCTGGACATTAACGGTACACTGAGATGTTTAAGAATAACTCGGTACTCTGTAATTTTATATCTTAACAAGGGGCTTGTTCAATGAAGTACACTTAGGTCATGTAGGTTATATACTGTTTTCAGATAATAATTGTATGTAATGACACAAACTAAAGCATTTTTATACTTATCATTTAAGGTACTGCAAGAAAAAGTGCAAGAATTACAAGAGATCAGCTGACGAAACGATTAACTTTGAATCTTTGTTCGATGAGTTTATGAAAGAACCAATCGTTTTACACACGAGTCCATTTCATTACACAAAATTTCGCAACTAATCGATATCAAAAAACAATCGTTTCTTTTTTATGTTTTAAAACTCTCATTTGTTAAGGAGGCAGGCTTACATCATGAAATGTAACAACAAATATTTACTTAGTTTACCAATAATTCCGTACTACCAATGACAACAGAATACGGTGTATTTGTTTTGTAAGCGGTAAATTTTTTTAAAAATATATATATTTGGAATGTTTTTGTTGAGATTCAAAACAGTTGCTTATATAACGTTTGCTAATGAACATAAAACAACAGAAACCGTTAAATGTTTTTTAAATGAAAAAAAAAATTAAAGCTTTTGTTTTTTCTATAATATGCAAGTGGTTTTGAAATAGCAAACATGCAATCTAGGCTGAAACCATACAAGAACAAAACTAAGACATGGCACTGCACCAAAATTTAGTTATTTTGGTAAAACCAACACTCCTCCTCCAAAAGATTTTTTACCTTATTTCACATACAGATCTTGTTTGTTATGTTTTTCTAAAGCCGGGGAAGCCTCATAATTATATATCAGGGTTCAATAGACTGAATGTTTGTTTTTCTAAACTATTTTAAACAGTATTTTAAAGAGCAGTGTTTGATCATTGTCTTTTAAAAAACAGTTGATGTTAAAAACAAACAAAGATTTAATGAATCAAATTAATCATACTGGCATTCTATCACAACAATTTTGAACTTAAACAAGTTTAACCTCTACGTATAATTAGATACGATGTATAGATATAAATGAATATTTATGACAATTCTAAATGTGGTCAGTTTCCTTGTTTCATTTCTCAATTTAAAGCTCTTAAAGTTAACTTGATACTGCTTCCAATATAATGAGTTGACAACAAACTGTTTTTTACAGATCACAATAGCTAAGTTGGACCACATTTGAGGATTCTACCGGACTCTTACGGGTATATGAAATGTGGTTTCTCTCAGTTATTTCATTTATTTATATAAGCGCTTATAAGAATAAATATAGTAACTCCACTACTCTTTCAGAACATAGGCTCCGAATTGTAGGATTTGTAGTTTTTATCTCCCACTTCGGCTATTCATAATGCTCGAAGCATTGATTTGCTGATTCTTTCTTTTTAACATTGTTTTCAAAAAATAAATAAACAAATAAAACTATTTTACTAAACGAAATGGAATCTCGTTTATGACTTTCTAAAGTTTGCCACGTAAAATTCAATTAACGAATCTTGCCAAAAATCTAAATTTTGTTAAATATCAACAAATCTTGCCCTTTAACATGAAAACGGTCTTTTATTGCTGTTCCTTAAGACCGAAAAATTCATATTTTTAGCCTCGTTACTACGGCGGGTTTCCAGCGACCTATTCTTGTTACTTGGGCTGCGTGTTATTGGGGGTTGCGGCTTGAAACTTCAACTTAAATTTTCCTGCGAACATCTTTTCTGTATATTTCTGCCATGCCGCCTATGTATGTTATGCATACTGTTATTCTACATTTTTCCACACTTGGTTTGCGCTTGAATGCACAGTTTCAATATTTTGTTGCGTGAAACCAACCGGTAAAACTTGTTTTGAAATCAGGATTATGGTCAGGATCTTTCTAGTATTTCTGTCTAAAGTTCTCAATTCAATATCTGTCTATTTGATGATTCCAGCTCTTATGACTGCTACAGCCCACGTGTTAATTCCTTGGATGTTATTCTTGCCGTTTAATTTTGACTTCAGCACCATCTTCAGTCTTCTCTTATACTCCTTCTGACACTGAATCTTCATCCCCCCTTCTTTTACACTGTCAACTTTAATAATCCCCAAATATCTGTATCCATCCTCGTCTATTCGTTTTATTGCCTGCCCATCTGGAAGAGTTCCGCCATCCATCTTCACCACCTTCCCTCTCTTGAGACCCAATGCACTACACTTCTTCAATCCAAACTCCATCCCGATATCCTCGCTGAACACATAAACTGTCTGCACAAGTTTTTAATTATTATTATTATTATTATTATTATTATTATTATTATTGAGTCTAGTCTGAAAATTTTAGATTGAATTTTTTCAGCAGCTATATCTATGTAAAATAGCTTTAATTTCTATATTTTCGAAAGGATTTTTAAATTGTGAATATTAGTTTTTATGGTTTTTATTGTTTTTGACGGTTACTATTATCGATGATTGATATGATAACAATAAAGTTTTTTCATTATTGAATTTATAAAATACTCTTTTCCTTCGGCCATCTGGGTTTTATAAGAAATGGTAAACAAACAGCGGTGATAAACATTAGAAATAAACGCATAATTTGAAATTAACTTTTACTTAACGTTTCATATGCTTCTACATACATTCATCAGACGGTTAATAGTTCAAAATATGAATTAAAACTTACAGTTGAACACTAACTAACAGTTAATAAGTTATAATAAAAGTTAAAAATTTTTTTCAAACTCAACTGTATGTTTCAATTCAAATTTTGTACTATTAACCGTCTGATGATGTATGTATAGAAGCATACAAAACGCTAAGTAAAAGTTAATTTCAAATTATGCGTTTATTTCTGTTTGTCACCGCTGTTTGTGTACTATTTCTTATTGAATTTAACTTTATACCATTTAACTTTTCTTTACACACTGAGATTGAATGGAATTCTATATTCCCATATCTGTTATAAGATTTAAAGCTCTCCTTAGTACTAACTATAATTTTTAAATTACTGCTATTTAGACCAGATTTAGAAATCTCACTACAATTAGCCCTAAAATCTCACAGACTTGATATTGAGCACTAGCTTGAGTGATGAGCGTTAGCTTACTCGTGACAGTTGTTTGATCACTATTTTCAGGATATCATTTTGGGGCATTTTAGCTGTAGTCAACGGTTGATAATGATAAGCAGTTTAGACGGAAGACACTTTGACAAATCTACCCGTCGAATCACATGCAAACTGCACGGTTGAAATATACTTTACTTCCAGTGGAGCTTCTTGCTAGGTTTGAAACAGCACACGAGAAAACTGAGAAAGAATCAAAACCATAAAACATTTACTGATAATAAGGATGAGAACACTGATTAAAAGCGATAACTGTAAAAAGTACAACGTTTTCGGACAGGAAAAAACTGGAACATTAGATGAAGCGGAAGCATGATGCCTGCATGGTAATCAGGAAATTTAAAACAAGAAAACCCTTCAGTGTCGTCCCACAATAAAATGTTTGTGCTACAGATAACGGACTTGACCGGATTTATCACATGTTTTTAACTGTTTGCTTTTCAGCATCTTTTTGATAAAACATTTCATATTAGTTGTTAACCTGCAAAACAGCATGTACTGAGAATGCCAACCGATCAACACTCTTGAACAATTACTCAAATGAGAAGACATTATAAAATACGACAGTGATTTTCCTCCGCTGTTTTTCAACTTGTAGAATATGTGAAATTCCAATCATTTATGAAACAATCGGTTCGGCAGATAAAGTGTTTGGTATTCAGTCACTTAAGATTAAAACTCATGATTATAAAAAACATCAAACGCTTTAGTAGTTTGTGATTGTCTGTTTTTATCAGTGTGCAGCTATGGAGGCGGTACATTGCTTTTTATGCCCAAAAAACAAGTAAAAAATGTACCCATAATCCAAAATAGAAACTTTCACATTTTACATTTAAACCGCGTAGGCCAGAAAATCAGTCCATAACATTTTTTTTAAATCACATGTTTAACCTTTGCCTTCGACTTAAGTATTCCGACATTAACGACATTACTAGCGTTGTTCAGTTAGTTGCGATATATTGAGGTTAAAGTCACATCTATTAAAGTTCAAATACGTCTAATAGATCTCTGCACAGACATAACTAGATTGCTGCTGAAAAAAAGGGAAAACAGTTACTATTCATCAGCAGAGTACCTAAAGTGCGTGCAATTCTACTACTGGTTTCGGCTCCATTAAGTAGTACATTATTAAAGAGTTAAAAAGATTTTTCTAGTTATGGAATGAGTTATACCGTAAACAACTTTGCATGCTTTTATTATCACTTTTTATATGCTGTATGTTATAAATGTCTTTCAATTATGTTAAAGCAGTCCCTGTTCTTTCTTTTGATAATTTATTGAATTTGAAAATTGCATGTTAAGGTTGAGAAAATTGTTTAGTTTTCAACTTCAAGAACACAACGGCATAAAATAATTTCAATGGTGTGTCTAGTGCAGTCAGAGTAAATTTTTGGGTTGCATGTTACGTCATAGGTCTTAAAATCAAAATTCAGAGGTCCACCAACATGGCGCCGCCATACATTTACAATAAATTTTCAAAAGTTTTCTTCGCCAATAACTTCTTCAAAAAATGCTTTTCTGCTCCAAAAATTATTCCAGAACTGATGTTTTAATTGCTCTACAAGCCCATGAGATTTTTATTTATTTAACAAAGGTGGTTGCAACCGGAGAATTGGAAAATGCACTGCTCTGAAACGCAAGGAGCCTCGCTATTATCGGACTTTTCTTTACATTATGTAGCTAAACAGCAGCATTTTTATTATAGCTTATAAAGCAGATATCAAAAGCCATTTTAAAACAGAAAACAAAACTTAAAGGTAGCTGTATTTCATGTAAAATAAAACTTTATACAAAGTTGTCAAGGGGATGAAGCTTACCTAAAACGTTTACTTAAATAGGAAGACATTCTTTGCGCAGGCCTATGTCACTATAATTCTATTTCCTAAGGTTTGTCGAATTTAAAGCATCGCATTCTACCTGACTCTTGTTGCGTTTGCAGACTCAAGTGGCTCCTTTAATTTATACAGTTGCCACTTAAGCTCAGACTTAACGAAATACTAAATGTCGCAGTATGGAGGTGATACGAAATATTTTCTAAGTAATTTATCCGTTATTTTAAATGTTATAGGATTCCACTCAAACAGTCTGTGGCAGGGATTCATAAAACAATAAAACTGTATCTCTTTGTGGGTTCTTCATAACATTCGTTTGACTGCTTTTTTTGTAATTGATCATAAAAATCTGAATGAAAATAAACTTTGGAAAGGGCTGCAGAATATGATAGCAAGTAATTGTGTATGCCCTTGGTTAAAGTTGAAGGTCGTTAATTAAATTATAATTCATTTTTAAAATTTTCTGTATAATGTTCATTTACTTGTTATAAGTTTTAATCTTATAGCTGAAACCTTACTTTAAAATGTTATATTTGTCTGAATTAAGAAACAGGTATGACGGATAACATACGCAAAATAGTTCAACATTATTTTTTGAGTTTGTTAAGGGAATCGATTGTGGAATTTTGTTCCAGACGATAATTTATGTAAATATAGTACATAGAGATAAACACGCGAAACCGATGTTCTACGTAAAAACCACTGATCAGTGCGTTAATTGATCCCTTGGCATCTAGCTTGATATTCGTATATACACACACATATATATATACTGAGTTTATCCAAGGAGTAGTTGCCAGTCCGCAGAAGGAATGCTATCAGACTGTGAAACTTAAACAGGAAACAAATTGTACAGTACATTATTGAGAGCAAAAGCAGGTAAACCGACAAGATTATTGCATGATACGGAACATTTGGTGAGTGAAATATTGAACTGTTCATTCCCAGTGAATATCTGTCAGTTTATAGAACTCTGTAAATATCTGTTTCACGTTTTTATTATTTGGTTAAGCTTTAAGGCACCATTCTTTCTTGCTTGAACAGCAATAGTTTTAACAATCAGTTACTTGTATGCAATTATAATCTCGTTTCCGGTGGTTAGCACAGGAATTAAAATGCCAGCTAGAACTTTTGTCATATGAATTAATCTAGCTTGAAAATCAATTATGTAACTGTTTCCAAAGAAAGAAAGTTTACTCTTGTTTTACCTCAAAAGTGAAGTTACATTATGGCACAGAATTTTCCGGTTAGAACCTACAATAGTACGTAAACAAACTCTAACGCAAATGACTAGTAGCCAAGCTTAAATTCAGTGGAATACGCTTTGTGTAGTTTCTTGAAAAGACAAATGCTTACCATATCTAACAACACGCAGCAGCAATTAAGAGTTTCCTAGTACACACTGTTATCTATTGTCGCGATCTCGGAGTGATTAATGAGTTGACCCAGCTGTAATTGACAACATTCATTTTCACAACTTTTTTCCTTTTACCAAGTTGACCACCTACAAAGTTTGAAAAAGAACGAAACATCTGAACATAACTTCTTATTAATGAAAGAGTAACATAACCTTAATAAACGCACCGTTGTTAGTAAAAATATGTACCGGTCTACACCGTGGTAAAAAAGGAAAAACAGAACGGACGTTCTGGACGTTGGTCCTACGTCGAGTTATTCATCTTCGCCCAGGCGAAATCTTATCATTCGTACAACATGTCCTGATGGCTACGCTTAATGTGCAGATAGATGAATACAGAGAGAAGCAGTTAAAACGGTTACAGCTATTTCTAATTCTACACCAAATTGTTTTGTATTAAGGGAATTTAGAAAAAAGAAATCATGCATGTATAGCTGAATACCTTAGTATTAATGTTTACAATGTAAAACAGAGTATGTTATGCTCTACCGAAGCGGTTAACTGGCTGTCAAGCATTTTGAACATATTGTTAGCACTCATTGGCATAATTGAATACACTCTTTTTTTTTATAAGAACCTTTTTTATAAGAACATGAGGCTGAAAATCGCCAAAAAACTAAGAACAAGTTAAGAACATGCTGAGGCTGAGAAAAGGTGAAGAGCATTTATTTATGATGATAACCTATTGCAAATAATTCATACAGTGTTATTAAAAAATTTGCGTTTCGGTGGGCTTCTT
>JAOBBB020375859.1:0-18513 GCA_025331005.2 Zoanthus gigantus
TCAACCACAAAATCGAGATTTTTTCCGCCTGCTCAAGATTATGATTGCGTTCTCCTGACGTCGAACGCAACAAGAAGTGTTTTCCCAATTTCTTTTAGAACTAGCAGGATATTTTCTGTTTGCTTATGACAAATAAAGTTTTACTTTGATTTGTAGGTTAGCAAGAGAGGAAGTATTGTGTATGATAATATTTGAAGGTTTTACAAGAGAAGTATTTTAATTTCAAAACACGATAACTTTTTCTCTCGGAAAATATGGTAATATGATGACGGGGGTATTTTTCGATGACGCAGGTTCAACGGAAATTTGTGAAATTAAAGATTTAATTGTTAGCAATTATGGTAAATAACAAATCAAGGGCCCGAACGTTCGTAAGGGTAATAGTAATAACAATAAATGCTAGCACTTATTAGCGTTTCTCAACAAATTTTTAATATTTCCTGGTAGCTAGAAACCATAAGGAGTTCAAGGACTCAATCAGTGACTAGCCAAGAAACAATAAACACAGTAATAACAAAATGATCATTGAGTTGTTATATTTTACGTAAGACTTACAAATTCAATAATTAGATTTATACTGCCAATTGCAACGTCTTAAGCATTGATTAGGTCACAAGTAAGCCGAAACACGTTCGCTAAAGTAAATAACAAAACAAAACTGTTTTCTCATAGCTATTATAAAAATCTATCAATACTATTAAAAAAGCAGTCGTGGTGAAGATAGGTAAAACAAAAATGAAGGCGAAATTAAGCAACTTGAGAAAAGACTTTGTTGATGGCGACATACAGTGAATGATTTATGTTTTATCCCAATGTGCCCTTGTGTATATCAAGCGAACCTTGCCGCCTTGCTTATTGATTGGTTCATTAGCGTCCAAGATTAGGTAGCGAAAAATGCATATAAATAAGATTTGAGTTAAAAACACGAAAGGCAAAAAAAGAATAAACGCTTTGGGAATAAACATGAATCTATTTAAAAGGTATCCATGTTTTCTAAATATCAAAAATGCGGCTGGGCAATAAAACCATAATTTTGTTGTAAAACTTTTACTACGTCACAGGAACAGTATTTAACTTTGTCTTTGCAAAACCTTGTTTAAAATTTAAATTTTTTGCTTCTGTAACTGAATTAGATACTGGGGCAAGTTTGCGGGTAATGAGACCAAAACTGTAAAGAAAGATTTTCCTGTTCCTTAACAAGAAAATCTTTGTGTTCTTTAACCTGCAATGCAGTAATAACTCTGGGAACTCTATTACTCCCTGGAACGATACCTTATAGTAGATTTGGTACTAATTCGATAAAGACCGCTTTGCATGGGATGGATGAATATCACCACCGTCTTCTTCTCAAGAACGCTACTAGTGCCCAAGACACTAAGGCCACTGTGATCACGGCTGAAGTCGAACTCCATCATTATGTCATCCACTGGAAAATGGGCATGATCTTCAAAACGCTCCAGCCAGGCAACAATAATGTTTGTTTCTGAGGATATGTTATGTGTGCTCAACTTGGTCAGCGGTCTGCTATCTGACGCATCTGCACCGATTCTTCCCAGAGTGGCACCTCTTGAGTCATTGAAGCTTGCTATAAAAATAAACGGTTGGAAAGAACTAATTATTTTCCGCAATTAAAACGTATGTACGTACAAAATAAAATAGTGAATCTCGCAGAAGTGGCTCGTCATAACTAAGTTAGTAGTTAGTATGTACAAATCAAAGACGCCTTTCTGCCGTGATGGAAAGTGTAATGAATCCTCACATGCAAAACATTGTTCCCTTCTATAGACTCCCAAACACTGGTGTCTAGTTTTGAAAGTTAGGATACTAATGAACTAACTAGGAACTGACACAATACAAGTCAAATATTATCTTGCTAAGCGTCTACGGACACCAAGCACGTGATAGTTCTAATTCCTTCAGGCTTTCAGGTTTTACTAATACCTAAATACTTCTACTGAATGCACACAAACGACGCACCAACACCTTCAGAGGATTGCCTGGCCAGTACTGATTTGCTGTCAAAGCAAGTGCTGCTACCAATTTGTAAGCTCCCCATACTCCCTGAGCGCTGCAGCCCTGTAGCACGTAATGGTAAATCCACCTCATCCTCTGGTTCCACCTCTGCGTCTCCTGATGAACGGAACCGTTGATATCTAGGAAGGAGACTGGGCACTACAAATGCCACTTCACAACTGACGTCAGCGTAATAAAGGATTTGATTAACGTCAGTGTGGACTGCACCTGAACAGGAAGAAAAGAAAGCTTCAATTTAAGGATTCAAAATTTAAAAGAACTGAACAGCAATTTGTTCAATACAATTAGTGCCGATAGTGGAAATAAGGGAATGAAATTATGGTAGAAATTTGGTGCTTGCAATAAGCGACTACTGTCATATGTAAGCCACATGATTTAAAGCAATGAATACGACTTCTTCTTGCACAATATTTCGGTAAAAGTATGTTATTATATATACCTTCCACATCACTCCTAGGTGTTTGTTCAGATTTTTTAGTACTTTTAGAAGAGGTAACTTTGTTACTAGCCAACAATGGGGAGCTGCTCCGTGATGATCCCCTTCCACTGAGGACTTCTTCACTGCCAAAGCTTTCTCTGTACTTTAAGAGTTTCTCTCGAGCTGAAAGTTCACTTTCTGTGCCTGAATCAACTCCATCACTTCCGGTTATCGTAGATGCACTTCCGGAAATGGTTGATAAACTTGAATATTTAACTGATTCTGCTTGCGCAAGTAACAATTGTTTTCTCGAAGCATGCCTAGGTTGTTCCCAGGCTTTTTCAATGTTCCCCGTCCATCCTGGGTGCGAGTCTATATCTACTGGCCACCCAAGAGCAAGTAGGAACTCAATAAAGGCCTTCTTGTGCTTGCACGAATTGATCTAAATAGGAATGAAATATACTTAAGTGTTTCACAATTATATATACATGTAGATAAATGCTAAAACTCATGGACGTAAAAACAAATTCACACTTTAACTTTGGGAGGTCCCGCCTCCGTGTTCCCGCGTCCTCTCCGTGAAGGCGCCAGTGGCGGGATAGGTGATCGAATCTTACTGGGTGTCTTTTTACATGTGTTATCAAGTCATTAATTTGAGTTTTTAAATCTAATAATGTGATGAAGGAAAAAGACCTTGCAAATACATTTTGTACTAAGGTTTACCTCATTCTCAATGATGGCGTCAAAGTCATGCTGGCCAGACTTTATATAAAACACAAACACTGTGTCCTGAGGGCGAGTTGGAATATCATCCAATCCTTTGACTGCTGATTGAAATCCATCCTTCTGGCTGTCGAGAGCAATGGTGGAGGCGACTTCAAACTCCCTCAGAGGGTTGCCCTTTGAAAACAATAAGCATCAAAATATGACAATATTAACAAGACGAGACTCTTAAGTTGGCAATTCCACCTCTTCTCTAAATATATATCAGAAATACAAAAAATATTCTTAGCAACAGAGAAAGTCTCAAAGTACTGGGAAAGTGTCGTGACCTGATAAGCAAGTTTGTATCTTCATTGGCTCCTTTCCAATCTTTGTATAAAAACCAGATTTTAAAAATAAATAGGTCCTTAATTTAACCAATTATTTTGTAACTATTTTTGTAAGAATACAAATAATTAAAAAAATATTAAACTCGGTGACTCGCTACTACAGAACCCACATAACATACTTGCAGTTTGGAAAAAAAAACATTCAAAGGCTAAAAAGAATAATGGCTCTTTCAAAGACATTTGAGATTCATAATCTATAGTTTAGCAATCACACTGTAAGTGGTACAGAAAGAGGTTTAAAATGCTAACCAAGAGTAAAGACAAGCAGTTACAAACCTTCAAATTGTCTAAAGTAAGAAGTCCCAGTTGTGAAAGAAGCAGCCGCGCGGGATGAAAATCTGTGACAGGTCTGAATTAAGACATTTAAAGATATCAGGGTTATATGTCACATATAAACATGATAGCAGACAAAACAGTTTTGAACTTAAAATGTTACTCACTTTTCACTTTAAAACAGTAAAATGATTTTAATTTAATACACTAACCGAGTCATTAAAACCGTTTAAAATGTCCATTACTTAGCAAAAGCCATATGTGATGAAGAGAATCTTCCATTTCGTGCTAATGAGAGATAAGAAAAATTATATCTAGTAAAACGGCCAATGGGTGTATTCTCTCATTACGGACAGAAACTGAGATGGGAGAAAGGAGACCGTTTAAGTTTTTGTTTTTGAAACTGAAAACCAACGTACCTAAAGAAATATCAGAAATGAAACAAACAATTATTTCAGTTATGATTTTATACAACTGAATTTATTAGTCACTTGTTTGCCGTTTCAGTGGCCCTGTTGTTATTTCACATGCAGCAATTGAGCAAATGTTCACATGAGAATAGAATATCACTTAACTGAGATGTTTACAAAATATGATACAAGAAACAACAGTGGTGTAGATACTAACCTTGGCGGTTTGACTTCCGTGTCAGGGCTGGGAAACTGAAGGTTGGAAAACTGCTCATCCAATTTCGCTTGAACCACTTTTTCGTGTTCTGACTATTGAAAAAAGGAACGTAAACATAAATTTAAACCCTTTTGGTGCTTTCCTTTTACAACACGAACAAAAAAAGCCAATACTTAAAACTTTTTTATGTTGGCTATTTCACTTTAAATTTGTATAAGAAAACATTTTCCAAACAAGTGCTCAAATTTACCACTCATCCACGTTAATCATACTTTAATAAACCCAAAACATTCGGTTAAACAAAACATCAAATTTGTTGTTATGGAAATTGTACCGTGTTATGACGTTACAACAATTTTATTTAATTCATTTATTTATTTTATTAAAAAAATTTGCTGAAGGATGGAATAGAGTGGAGGCGCAGGCAATAGGTAATATGATCCCTCAGCCCAGGCTCTGTTTGTCAGCGGACGAAGTAAAAAGGTGCAAAAATTCAATGGTGGAAATGTGCTGTCAAAAATGATAAAAAAAGGAAGTTAGAACATCAACTAGAACTTTCTATCCTAATGCGAGTATGGCTGACATTTACAGCGGTTAGGTCTTTGACAGAGTACACATACAATTTGCCAGCTACGGATGTTTTCGACGTCAAAAATTGTTTTAGTTTTTTGAAAAATAAGGTTTTCAGGCTTTTTTTGAAGGAAGTAGATTTAGAAGCGCAAAGAGAAAAAGGTAAAGGTAAAGGTAAAGGTTTCTTTATTTAACGTCGGTAGTTCCGTCAGTTCATATAACTGTTATCAGTGGAAGCCGACGGTGCGTCCTTTACCCCCTCCCTGTCAGTGCTCCATTTTACGGGTATTTAAAGCTACAGGTACACTGATCAGAGAAAAGTCGGAACAGACGTTGGAGTCACTGAGAATCGAACTGGGGACCTCCAGCACAGAAGGCAGCGCACTTACCAACTGTGCTATACGCCTGCTCCTGAGAAGAAAGGAGAGAGTTCTACATGAGGCAGAAATTGATAAAGTAAGAGTCCCAGAAATAATTAGTCTTGGCCGAATGAAGTTTGAGGTTTAGTCCTACACAACCTTTTCTAGTACGTGACATAGAAACAATTTCACCTAAAATACATCGAAACAAGAACAATAAGTTAAGATATTACAAGAAGTAACAGAGAGGAAGAAGTTTAAGATAGATGAATCTAGATTTGTAGTCCATTTCAGAGTCATTTAGCATGAACGAGTGGCTTTCTGCTGAACACGCTCAAAGTTGCACAGTAAGTAAATAGAGCCGTAAAAGCTGGGAGACCAAGCCTAATTAGCATGAGTAAGATGAGATCGAACAAGTGCCATAAAAGATTACTGAATACAAGCTTGAAGATGAAAAGAGCAGTTAAAACGAAAGAACCCAACCATTTGGTTGGCTTTAGCTACAATTAAATGGATGTGATCTGACCATTACAAAGATCTTGATACAGAGACTCCAAGATCCCGAGATTGTTGTACTCCTATAACTGGAGTTGATGGAACCATTAAAATTGATCTGCTTCCAAAAACTGTGGCTTCATGGCTCAGTTGGTACTCTGAACGTTACTGGACCCACTCAACTGACCTGCTCCCAACAGCTGTGGCTTTATGGCTCAGTTAGTACTCTGAAAGTTACTGGACCCACTAAACTGACCTGCTCCCAACAGCTGTGGCTTCATTGCTCAGTTGGTAAGAGTGCTACGGGATCCACTATTGCTATTTTTTCAGCGGCATTATAGCTATGTCTGTTCAGATATCTACTAAAGTGACCTGCTCCCAAAAGCTGTGGCTCCCTAGGTCAGTTGAGTGCTACGCCATGTAGTTATCACGGGTTTCAATTCTATAAAACCATTTCGTAGGTTTCTCTTTTAGAATTGATCAAAAATACACACAGAACTGAAAATGATTTCATAACGACACTAGGTGTTAACAGATTTTCCAACAAACCTTAGGACCAAGTACCATATCTAAAAATGTAAAGAAAACAATCAAATAAACCTATAGTAAATGAATACCACAAAAAACCTGTTTTTGCATTAGAGTTCTCATGTGGTCTTGCACGCCAGTCATTTTATCATCAAGAATGTCATCCATAGCTGGAATACTACGGTCCCTGTCAATGAAGGTACCCAACATTATGAGTACGTCATGATCAACGCAATCAATACATAAGTTTCTAAAACCCTAACAGAGAGATGATTTAAATTGAATAAAAAGGTTGAACTGATCTGATGTTAAAAAAAATAGATATATTAATATATATAGCTAAAAATTATTGAAAATATATAATCTAAAAAATCTGTACTGAATTTTCAACCGCTCCGGCAGCCTTCATCGGAGCTAGGATTATTTATGTTGTCTTTGTATAACGTTTAATTGCCTTACAAAATACGTAAAAAATTAAAACATACAAAAAAGGGGCACAGACCCAAGATAAGGGAGAGTGAACAGTTTAAAAGATTAACTCAATATTCGTTTCCAGAAAGGAATATTGAGTTAATCTTTTAAAATGTGCATTCTCCTTTTCTTTGGGTCTGCGAGCCTTGTGCTTGCGATCCAATCCACTCTTTCCTACTTTCCGGGTATATGCCAGTAGGATTCTACAGGGATATAGCTGGAAAGCAGGAAAGAGTTGATTGGATCTCAAGCAAATTAAACAACTCAGCGAAAGGATGTATTAAGGTTCTAAGGATTAGCCTTACGTCAGAGCAACAACTAAATCATTATGATTTTCGAACATGGACTTACGCATTTGTAAGAGGAACGGCGTCTGCAGCCTCCGGAAAAGCTCTGTGTTTGCTCCTATCAGAAGGAGCAGCCTGGTCTCTTTTAGGTATGGGTCGCTCGGGTGTGGACAGATGTGCTGCAATGAGATTCTGTGGGACAGAAATCGGATTTGGCATTAAAAATTGTGGAAACTAAATGCACGTTAAGTTTCCTATACGTTTTGAAATCGAATGTGTAAATAGAAATTTTGAACAAACGGATAACATAAAAATATGTACAACCAAACTTGTTATTCAAAGTAATACGCCAAAAAATTTTCTCGACTGTCATAACAAAAAAATCTTTTTTATAAGTTAAGAGTGTGCGCTGTAAAAATCTTTGAGAGGAACTATTTTTTCACACGTTTCCATCTACGCTGAAAGAACGTATTAAAAATATTTTGTAAATAATAGTAACATCCAACTTACTTCTTTTTCACGTGAAAAGTGTCTCAGTTGCATAGTCCAGACGTTTCGTCCATTTGGGGTACGTACTACCGATGTCACTGTAGGCAGCGAGTCTATTGTAACATAATGTAGGTTATACAGTAAAAAACTGCATACAAGAACACTTTGATTAAGAACACTCAGGCTGAAATTTGGTCAAAAAGATACCATATACATAAGAACACATTCAGGCTGATTTTGCAGTAATCACCCGATATATAAGAACAGCATCAGCCTGAATCCCCAAAACACCGGTTCTTAAACGCAGGTTTTTACTGCATCTACTTTCACTTGGTCGCTGCACACAACAAAGAACACTAAAATTTAATATTTAATAAAACACTGACATAGCAACGAATTGACCCTAACACTTAGTTATATAAAAAGTTCAAAAACAGTTAAAAACGCTCTCTAAGTAGGAACTAGCACTATATATAGATCTCATTAGAACGACACGTAAATAACTTTCAGTCTCTTAAGCTTCTCACAGTCAAAATAATTCAAATGTCAGACAAGAAGCCGTTTGCGAAAATAAAACTGAAAGAAAGAACTCGGAAAGTACAATCCTGTTTGGGGTATTCTGAAACACAAATAGCAGTCAATTGATTGCGAGAGCACCAGTGTTTGAGCCAGTTCAACTGCCTCAGGAGACAATTTGTTCCTCTGTTGCCTTTGCAAAGGGACAAATAGGCAATAGCAGGGGACAGAGCATAATTTATTATAACATTAACACTGTCTTTGTATTATCCAATAAGTTGTCTTTCTGCCGCCCAAGGAAAAATAAAAAATTAAAAATGTACACAAGCAGGTAAATGTAAGTTTAGTTTTATTTTTAGTTTGTAAATTGACATTAACCAAACAGAAACTTGCTGTGTAACTGCACATTTAACTAAGTGCTCTCTGACATCAGCTAACTTTGTTATACATCATTGTCAGTATAAGTAACCTTTTAACATGTTCACATATTTATATCAGTGACAGTAGACACTAAATAAGAAAGTCAAGATAAAATGTTTTCATTCCATCTTTTCCTTTACAAACTGGCAAGTCATATGATTGTACAATATGCATACAATTAGTTTTTGTAGCATAAATAAAGGCAACATGCTCATGTTTTGAATCTCCGCTTTTCATTGCTCCATTCCTTGTAAGCCATATTGAAGTCAAATTTTCTTAAGGTGGAGCCTTCAATGTCAATTGTCATCAGCACATTAAGGTGAGAAGTAGTTAGCCTGTTTCTGAGGGCAGTTTTAATCCGGTTTTGCGAATAAAGCCTCTTTCACATTCAGCCGTACTGGTAGGTAGAATGAGAGCGATAGAAGCAAGTTGAATCAAGTTGGGAATCTCCTCTTTGTGGTGGGTTCCTAAGAGTTCCCATAACTTTGTCATACTGTCTGTTGGATAGTGCTGTCGGACAAGGAGTTCCTTTAAATAGCTCCATTCTTGCCTTGTCTTTTCACCATCAATTACTGGCTCATGGACAACGTTCTCCCCATCATTCTCTTTTCCATAAAATTAAATCAGCTTTTCTACCTGCTCATTGCCATGTGTAGCTATGTCTGGTACAAATTTGATGCCACGCATCCCAAGAATAGCTAGGCAGCTCACAATGTCACTGGCATCAGAAGGAAATCGCAGCTCCAGGTCGAACAGGGTACTTTCCAAAAATTTTGTCTTGATGGTTGCAAAGTGCTTGACTTGTTGTCCAGTAATGTTAATACTTTTGCCTTGGAAGGTGACCTCACAGCTGCGTGTTCCAGCTACAGTCTCAAGTGGCAACTGGGACGTTATTTCTTTGAGGTATTTTCCATCATTTGTCTTCATGGATGTAATTTGTGAGACTGCAGATGAGATAGCTGGTTGTAAAACAGATAAATCCAAATGTTGCTTCTGGAAGACAAGGCTGAGGTACGTCAGTATTGGCATGACATAAATCATCAGGCCCATGGTTGCCACAAACTCGTACTTCTTGAGGGCCTTCTCAAAACCAGCAGCTTTAGCCTTGGGATCATCATGACTTTCAAAGTATGCCAAGAATGAGGACCAAGTACGATGAAGAGCCTCTAGAGCTCCATAGAAAGCGAAGCACCGGAGTTCATAAACTTCTTTAACCTTCAGTTGTGGTTGCTGAAAAATTTCTTGAAATTCCTTGAGCTGATGCGTTCACAAAGAAGATTTCTGAAAATAAAGTTTCCTTGAATGTGGAAAGAAATTGAATTCCAGTTGAGGCCTGGCTAGTACACAAAGCTAGCTTGTGAGCCATACAGTGGATGCTGATTAGGAACGGATTTACCCTCTTCAATCTTGCTGCCATACCGTTGTTCTTACCGGTCATCACAGATGCACCGTCACTTCCAAACCCGACAACTTTTTTCTCATCCAAATGGCGAGAAGCCATAATGTCCTTTACAATTTGGGTCACTGTCGCAGCTTGGCCATTGGGAATATGAACATTTCCCGAAAGGTGAGTTTCTGGATTGAAATTATTCAGTAACTTGATGTAAATTATCAGGTTTTCAATTGTGCTAATATCAGTGGACTCATCTATCAAGAGAGAGACAAAAGGACTTCCTTGAACCAGCGTATCCACTTTTTTTTGAAGTACTGTGTAGATGCTTTGCTGCATACCCTCTTCTGTATGATGGGATCGATACGTTGCATTTTCCCCTACTTTTATCTTTTTTACCGATTCAACTCCAACGTCTTAGAAAAGGTCAAGAAGAGAGGAAAACTTATGGGTGGCAACCTCTTCTTTGGCAAGCCAATAGACACCTTTCATCGCAGTGATAATACCTTGAGCCTGTTCACAAACAGCCTTCTCACGTGCTTCAGTGAATGTTTCACGAAGTCGAGCCTCTGTCATAGCGTCCTGGTGCTCACGCGAATTAACATGTCTGCTCAAAGTTGTGCTTTTAAAATTGGTGCAGCCCTTTTCGCCCCCAAAAGAGTTTTTCTTGTTTGCCAGCCGGCAAAAGTGACAAAACATGGCGTTATTTTCGTACCTTAAACACTTGCGTTCATTCAACCATTTCGTCTGGAAATTGCGAGGTTTCGAATTCGGAAGTCGAGCGTCATTTTCCTCCTCGTAAAATTCGTTTGCAGTATTTTTCTTCTGCTTCGTCGAAGATTTTATCCGTTTCACGTTGAAAATAACTCCAGATTTTCCTCTTGGTCATTGTTACAAAGAAATGTAGATGTTTGCATAAAGCAAAGAGGATCACTTCGGTGCACAAATGAAACGAGCTGTCAACACGTGCAAATCCTGCCGAAGCCAGTCAAACGAAAATGATGCAAGTCTCATTCTGCTTCCAAATATGGTAAAAATGATTCTCACTTGATTATTCAGCTTTTGAGCTTTTGAGTTTACAAGATGGTAGAGTGTGCAATAATTCGGCGAATAATTATATACATTATATAGTAGAACGACAGGATTTCATAACAATAATGTAGAGTTATTTGGGGAAACACTTTGGCATCTGCTACGTTCAAGTACTTCGAAAATATGGGCATACTAAAACCGTGGATGAAGCTGTGTATGTGACAACACTCGACGCTTACGGCTTCTACCTAAGTGACAGGTTTAGAATGTTGTTCAAGGAGCGAAGCGTGAAACAATAGTGTCTTTAAAAACTATTTATAACTGACAAACAATTTTTATATGAAAATGTGATATGCTAGCCGACAAAAAATTAAATACATTTAATTTATTTAGAAGAAACTGGCTTCACAAATACTTCTAATCGTGGGGGACATTTATGGCCCAGCCATCAAATTTTAAGAGACAAATCATCGCTCAAGGGTGAGAATGTCGCAAGTTCGCGCTCTGGCTCAAACACTGGAGCACATACCATCTGCTGTCAGGGAGTCCTCCAGAAGGCCAAGAATAACATAGTGATCTCTCAAGACAAAGTAGCGAAACTTGCGATTAGTCTGAAAAAAAATTAATTAATAATCACTTTTCTTGTCTGTAAATAGAAGAGACAGGAAATAAATAAAATAAAATGAAATAATTTTTTTTTAAATAAATAAATCCAGCTGCTAAACAAATAAATGACGCCACGAAACAGAGTTCTAAATATATCATTGGTTTAGAACACTCGAGAAAGTGTTCTATTGCAGTCCAGATAAACTGTTCCGAATTGAAACAGTTTCTCCTAATATAAGAGACAAATTTACCTTTGGTTCTTGTTTACTAGATTTGGCACAGAGTTGAATGAGCGACTCTTCAGTGAGCAAAGAAGACATTGCTGCGGGTCCACTAGGCGGAGGGAAAGCACCCTGAGAAAGAGAGCTCAATAAGAGAACCGTATATATTCATCACTTTTATAACTAGAAAAGCACTCCGAGAGCGAAGACCTCTACCAAGCATATTGTGTTTCTCACACAACAATGTAGTCCTATATTTATTTTATACACACATTCTATTGTGGAGTGATATATCAATCTGCCGCATTGATGTCAGAATTCTGATTGTTCTAAGTTGTGTGACAGAACGTGACAATTTGGTGTTGTGGAAAACCAAATACATGTAAACATGAAAATATGGAAACAATAATTATAAGAACGGCAAAACGATATAAAACTAATGGTAGGATTAAGGAGTCTTAGATTCGATGGGGTGTTCTAAACATATTCCCAAACTTCTGAAATAATTTTAATCGTTATAGTAATCTTTACACTTATATAATTAATATATTTCCAAGATCAATTTTTAACTATAAACTTGGTATTTTACGTTACCATTCTTTCCTAAAAGTATCACCTGCAATGTCATGTTCGTAGCGGCTATCAAGACTTTAATAGTTAGGAGTAAATTTAAGCTTTTTATTAGTTTAGTTATTTTATTAGCTGGCAGCTAGTTACAGAAGTTTTCCAGTTCCTTGTTGACAGTTTTTCAAGTAACTATAAGTTTTATAAGCGTATAGTGAGTAAAAGCAACAATTTGGAGAGAAATTGGGATGCAATATTAAATAATATGTAGAAGAATAAGAGTAAAATCTTATTAATGGAAAATGATCTATAACCTACCAGGTGTTCCATAATACAGGTGAGCAAGCCCTCAGCAGCTACTCGAACACGCAATGACACAGGCTTCAACTCCTTTTCGCCTAGAGTGTAATATTCATGGACTAATTAGTAATAAGTGGAATGACGTACAGTGTAACACTCAAGGACTAATTAGTAATAAGTGGAATGACATTCTTTCGTGTTCTTTTGTGAGGTTCATTTGTTTTGATAACCTTCCAACTCTGGGCTTGGTAAATTGGAGTCATGTAGTGGAATCATGTTGATTTTTGTGGAAAGGTCTTTAAGGTAAAGAAAACAAAACGTTCTTTTCGCGTTCATTTGTGAGCTGTATTTAACAATTAGACCTCGAGGGCGACTGGACTACGAGTCAATAGCCCATGAGGCCGTAGGCCGAATGGACTATTTAAACTCGTAGTCCATGAGGCCAAGAGGTCTAATTGTTTTAGTATAAACCTATTAATCGGTCAAAACAAGGATGTACAAATTAAGTTACTGATGAAATCCTTTGATAATATAACAAAACGGGGCTCATTACTATATTGATCCGCCATCTTTTCTTTACTAGTAGGCTATCACAAATAGACCTCTTGTAGAGTTACCAATCAGAATGCAGGATGCGTGTTAGACCGTTGGTAGGTTTATACTAAAATATAATATATATATTGCGTACTACACAATAGCCGTAGTTACACAAGACACTTTCCGCGGAGATTCGGCTTGTGTCGGGTTTGGCTTGGGTTTCAGTTGGTTATAAATTTAGCTAGATACTGTCGGACTTACGTGAACAAATTTTCTAACTGAATTAATTCTAAAATCGTTTTTAAATTTGGTGGGCGGCTTCATGAGTGTTGCTGTGAGTTGATTGCCTTTGCTGAATTCGGGTTCCCATAAGGCATAACCCAAAGTATTTATCTCGGGAGCTGTCACGGGCTATTCTTTTGTTCTTTTTATGTATCTATGGAGATTCTCGGTTACACTTACAAGATGTTGAGAAGCTCCTCAGACCTATTAACTCTATCTGTCAATTGTACACTTATATCTTCAAAGCCATGATGTCCGTCGGAATTAAAATGCTTGTAGATAAAATCGTCCTCTGCTTTCTTTTCGGCCCCTTTCTTAACGTGGGTTGTGAAGCGGGTTTTGTGGTTGTTAAACCGCAATCGAAACCTAGTGCTAGTTGAGCCAATGTATTGGAGTCCACATTTTTTACACGTAATTAAGTATATAACATTTTTGGAATTACATCCGAAAGAATAATTAATAGAATATCCTCTCTTAGTGACAGAACTAACAAAAGTGTCTGAAGAGTTTGTGTATGTACACACTTCACAACGCCGGTCTTTGCACTTTGTTGAACCTCAGTTCACTGGCCCAGTCTGGGGGCGAAGTTTAGCCCGCACCAAATAGTCCTGTAGATTATTTGGTCTCCGATACGCCATCATGGGAACTTTTTGATCGCGTTTTTACATCTCTCGGAACTGTGTAAAACTGGATGAATCTCTCGCAATAAAGCGCCAATATTGGGTAGTGTTGGATTGTACGTCACTATGAAAGGTATTCTGTCATTTTTAGCACCCTCTCTTGGAATTAAAATTTCATTTCTACCCTTCTCTCTAGCTTTCTGTATTTGATCTTGAACAAAACTCTCCTCATAACCTCTCGCCACCAAAAATTGACAAAGATCGATAACTCTTTTCTCGAAGATGTTTTGTGTTGAGCAAATCCTCCGAAGTCGCATTGATTGGGCGTAGGGAATGCTACGTTTACACCCACCAGGATGACATGAAGTATGAAATAGGTATTGATGCTTGTCTGTAGGCTTTGTGTACAGGTCTGTCTCAATTTTACCGTTATTGTTTATAACTTGGACATCCAGGTAGTTAATGTTTTCGTGAGACCAGTCCCATTTGAACTTGATGGTATCATGAGCTTGGTTGATATAAGTCAGAAACTCCTTAAGTCCCTCCTCTCCTTTAGTCCACACCATAAACAAGTCGTCTATATAACGCAGCCACAAATCGGGTTTCACTGGGGCTTCTTCCAATAGCTTCGTTTCTAACTCGTGCATGAAAATATTAGCGTACGAGGGTGCCATCTTTGTGCCGATCGCCGTACCTAATTTCTGTAAGTAGTGTCCCTCATTAAACTCAAAGTTGTTACTTGTCAATACTATCTTCGCTAGTTCCACTATATCATCTGTAGGTATCTTGTGGTCTTCTCTCTTGTTGAGTGCCGTCCTGATAGCAGCAAGCCCCTCATTGTGAGGAATGTGCGGGTACAGTCCTATCACATCTACTGCGACTAGCATAGCACCCACTGGAAGACGATCCAGCTCAATAAGTTTTCTTAGAAAGTCATTGGTATCTTTTACATATGATGGAATACTGGGTACTAGGGGCTTTAACTGGCTATCTACAAACGATGAGATCTCTTCTGTAGGGGTATTACAGCCAGAGATAACCGGGCGTCCTGGACATCCCCTTTTATGGATCTTTGGTAAAAGATAAAAGCGACCAGCTCTCGTATTCTCATCCACAGAAAGATATTTACATGTCGACTCACTTATATATCCATCATTTTGAAACTTACTAACTCTTTTGTTCACTTTCTGTACAGCATTCTTACCAACTGAGCTCTGAAGGCGCAGCTGTTGGGAGCGGTTAATGTCACTGTTTTGTGCAGTTACTGAAAGTTGTTAGTGGGTTAGTATCTATAACTAGTAGTAATCATGAATAAGTAAGTGGGTTAAACTACATTCAAAATGTTGCTCGAAAATCACCATTGAGCCCAACACTCTAAATGGCCATCGATCCCAAAAACTGTTTTACCGTGAATTTATGTGTAAATACTTCGCCACTGCCTGGTCTTTCAATGCAACATTGATCGTAGCAATGCCACGAGCTGAAAGAATATTAACTCAAAGCAAAATCTTCCTCGGATCTCGCTTTTGAATCCGACACAAAACTCTAAGAGAAAATATATTTTTCCACAACTTACTGATGCTGTAATTAGTAGCTCTTCTCACATTCTGCGCTAAAAAACAATTGAGAAACAGCCAATAGAGGACCGGCGTCGACAAAACGTCGCTATTAGTTACCTATGCGTCATGTACCCATGATGTCGAGGCATTTCCACGAATTGGACACGAAAATCGCTCAGACTGGCATGGCATCAAGCCTGAGTCCGCGAGCAACGACATGATTAGTGCACTTTCTCCGTTGAATGCAGTAAAAAAAGGTAAGTAAACTGCAAGATTAAATCAATTTCATACATGTATAAAGGGTTTTTTCTTACCTTTTTGCGTTATCTATGTGAAGTATCATACCCATCTCATCGTCATCTTCAACGCCATCTGAAAACCACTCATAATGATGTCTGTCAGCATTACCTTTAAATCAGGAGCCGTATAAAAAAGTGTTAATTAACTAAAAATATTAACATTGAAGCTCGGACCACAAAAATAAGTTGTATAAACGTATAGATATGGCTCTATATGCAAAACACCTAGTTCCTCAAAAAAACCACAGTCATGCCTTCAAAAACACCATTAACAATAAAATTAACTGGTAGAATGACAATATAGAGAATTTAAACTGTATAATATCACTTTCAACCTAATTGCATTTGGAAGGCATAACTACATTTTTTGAGTTATTTCTAATCCAAAGGAGTTAATATATAGTAACGGAAGCTCTTACGCATATCGTTACAAGATGTAGAGTTACGTAAATTTTTATATGTGTACCATTACAGGATATATAAACTCTTGGTCTTTGGCCGTCGTAGCTTAATTAAAAATATAACACAGACTGTTTATTACCGCAGTCTGTGTTATATTTTTATTACAGGATATATTAAAATATTCCTTTATAACGGAAACGATATGCATATCGTTTAGAAAACAATATAAAATTACCTATATACAGTATAAAAATACTTTTTTTGCCCCTATTTTAAAAAAGACTTCTGTAGATAGCCATATATTAATTCACTAAAAATGATTTTAAATCACTAATACGCGTAGTTGGATAAGATTTGAAATCTGAACTGTCTTTAACTAAACGGTTTTTAACAATAAGAAGACTCTGGGAGCAAATGTTTATGTAAGGTTCAAGTTGAAGAGTTTAAATAATCTTTTAAACAAAAAGATTGTGTAACGTTTTAATAATACAAATTCAGTTTGAAGATAATTCTGACAAGAAAAGTTTTAAAAGCATTAATTAGGGCTAAAATTCAATTATCTGTATCTGTAAACTACCTCATAATTACACTGTGAATAGAAAAATCTAGAACGATATATCTCGTAATTTAATTACTTAACAAAGTCTGGTAAATGCAAAAAATAAACGATATAATTTATTTAAAAAACACTTCGGTTTTGTAATCGTGTTTTATGTGGTAGCTTAGTATATAATCGATAGAAATCTCCTTCCCTCCTTCCTTCTTTACTTCCTTCCTTCCTTCCTTCCTTCCTTCCTTCCTTCCTTCATCTCTCCCTCCCTTCTTTCTGTCTATTCTTCCTTCCTTCCTTGCTTGCTTGCTTGCTTGCTTCCTCCCTTCCTTGCTTCTTCTTCTTTCCTTCCGTCTTTCCTTCCTTCCTTTCTTCCTTCCTTTTTACCTTCCATCCTTCCTTCTTTCCTTCCTTCCGTCATTCCTCTCTTACATTCCAGCTTTTTTCCTTCATTTCTTGGTTTAGATAATTTTTGCTATCTGGTTTACTCCTTCATTTCTCTCACTTTCAAGCAGCTAAAGAGTAAAGCAAAGCTTCATACCAACCTATCAAAAAGTCAAACACAGATGTGTCGATGATATCCAGCAGGGTTTTTCTTGGTAGTCTGCTTATTACTGGACAATAATTTTCTATCTCCAACCTGAACAGCAAGATATAGAACAATACATGAGCTCACGAAGAAATGGAATCTATTTTCATCGTACAGATTGATATTTCAAACGAAGCTCGTTATTTAAACTACACAAATGCCACGCATGAGTTTTAAGTGTTTGGCATTGGAAACAGATATCTAAATTCAATTTATTAGCCATATACAAATAAAAATAATACTTACAATGATAACTGAAGTTAAGGCTGCACATTGCGAGGAAGCTCATAAAGAAACCACAGGGCTTATATACTATGAGCCTCCTCAATACAGATAATAAAGTAGACATATAAAAATATTGAGAGCGGGAATTGCGATTACAAAAATAAATAAAGCAAAACAAGACAAACACGTTACAAACCAATGCAATTACTAGCCGGTAATGACTCGTAATTTTACCTAATTTTTTTAACAAGAAATTCTTGTTTTAACATCTTACTAAACAAACCAATATTCTCACAATGCTAAATTTCTTGACTAAGAGAATTAAAAATTTTGGGACCTTGAAACGTATTGGAAATCGTCGAATGTTTGTTCTGTATTGAAAGATATAAAAGCAGTTTGAATTTCTCGTATTATGAGTGTATATGGTTTGTTAAAGCAAACATGTCTCGAAAAGTATTAGGAAGCAAACCCTTTTTATAGAGAAACATAAACTTAGCAGCTCGAAAGAGACAAATACCATTAAGTTTTAAAATATGTTGCTCTTTAAAAAGTATATCAGTGTGGGCATCGTAAGAAGCTTTGAATATAATTGGGTGTTACTAAAACTGGGAATGGGGAACGAGGAACGGGGAACAGAAAAACGGGGAATAAGGGGTCTGGATTTCAACGTCTTAGAATTGCGAGCAAAAGACTGCACTGGGTACTAATAGAAGGCACGTGCGCGCGGCAAATCGTGGG
>JAOBBB020375967.1:0-18500 GCA_025331005.2 Zoanthus gigantus
TCAAAGAGCTATCGGGATCTGACATTAAGGTATTCAAATGTGGATTATTAGTGAATCCAATGCTGTACTGGATGGGTGCTTCTCCTGATGGCATTATATTTGAACCAAAAGAAAACCCTTCGGTTGGAGTTTTGGAAGTAAAGTGCATTCCCTCAGTATATGGCAAAACTATTGAAGAAAGTTTAAAGCTGAAGAAGGACTTTTGTCTGACTCATTAAAATTGATGGAAATGTAACACTGAAGAAAAATCACAAGTACTTTTATCAGATTCAAGGGGTAATGAGGATAGCAGAATTATCCTGGTGCAAATTATGTGTACACACTAAGGATGGAGCAGAGAATCTGTTTATTGAGAAAATATATTTTGACAATAGCATATTTCAAGAAATGGTAGATAAAATCCAAGACTTATATTTTGAGCATGGTTTGCCTTTCCTCTGCTCAAGCTATAAAAAAAGCCATATTATATGACATAACAAACTTACACAGAAAGTAACAATTTTTGAACAAGTTCCAAAGCAACATGTGCATATTTCAATGTACAATGTAGCAATCCCAGATAAGAGTGGAATTATTAGCAGAATGGTGTATTTCTATTAATAGTTATTGTTATAAAAATTATCACTGATGTTTTATTTTCTTTGGTTGTGTTCAGTTTTTAAAACCACATGTATGTATTAGTTCTAGATATTTGATATAATTATTCCACCTTATCTCTATAGAAAAAAAATAGATGTATTTGAGTTTTAGACATTAAAACACAATGCCCTTTTTCAATCATTTTTGATGATCTTTCGATAGAGTGGTTTTTATTAATCCATGAAATAATAATTCACTAAAAGTGTGAAGACTAATTTTTATTGTTTTTCTTTTCTTTTTAATAATTATTAAATGCGATATTTGTTTTACTGGTTTTTATATAGGTTTTTTTTAAAAACCACTCTGAATCACTTTTTTAGTCTATTCATCATTGTCATCATCATCACATCTTGATTGATAATCGGTGATTGGAATAAGGTCAGCATACAGCAGACAATCCAGATTTGATTCAGTATGTCAGCTAGGGTGATTGGCACTACATTCGAAATTATCTTGTAGATCTTTATTCGGCTTGTTAGCCTTTCTACATGTATTCTGACACTAGGGATGGACTGGGTTTGATCAACCTCACTTTCATCAAACTGTTCTTTATTTCTCAGAAATAGAGGGATATTCAGATCAACTTCTAATGGTGTCAACAAATCTTTGATATTAAACCCCTTGTCAGCCATGCACCCTTCCCCCTTTTCAAATAAGTCTAAAACTCCGCTCTGTTTTGTTATGTCTTTGTCTGAAATACTACCACTGTAAAGTTCTGAGATAAAAACAGGAGCTCCAGAAGGGGCAGTTCGTAATAATCCCTTTGCAGTATTTGTATTCTTGTATGATGATAAACACTGAGTTTGAGCCAGAAGAGATGATGGTTTGCTAATCTTGATCTCAGTGCAGTCCAAGATACACCTTGTGTTCGAGAACTTTACTTTGAGCGCCTCTGGCATTGTTTCATTGTTTAAATCCCTACTTTGCCAGATTGGGAATGCTCCAAGCTCAAAATAAACAAAATTAATCCAAGTAAGAAACACTCTTGATACAGTTTGCTCAGAAACGTCGAAAAGAAAAGAAAGGTGCTTCAGTGTAAAGCCTTGCCGTACACGGACAAGCGTCAGAAAAAATTCGTTGAACACTTTTAAAGATCTTGGTCTTCCTTGACGATTTTCGTTCTCGGAAATGTCGTAAGAAAAATATTTCTTAGCAAGTTCAACTGACCTCCAGTAATTCACATGAGTAGTTCTTTCATTTAGAAATTCAAAAAGTTGACTGAAAATTTTCCAATTGGAAATACCTGTGTAATATCGGAATGATTTGTTATCATCTTTGAAAAGTTCAGCACCAAAGCAAACATTAAAAATTGACAATTGCAATTGCAAGTCATCTCGCTCTGACTCCCAACTCTCCACCTTCTTTCTAATTTGACTATCGTGTCTTGTAGATCTTTTATCGAGTTTTTCTGACTTAATAGTTTTGAGTCAAGAGAATCAATCGTGCTTTGCTTTTCTTCGCACTTCAAACAACATTTTCGTCTTTTCTTCGAGGAAGGAGCTTCACTCCTCCGACCCTCAACACTCGATTTCGTTTTACGAAAATTTGTTGGCTTTGTCCAGATAAAGAGAGTGGGGACAGAGATCTTCTGCAGCACCAGTTTTTGCCCTTTCCCAAGTTCACTAACAGTGTAATCTTCAGTAAAATGCTTGGAACAAATATGTGTGTTGTCACTAATAACGAAGGCGTCTCCTTCATCGCGGCGAGTTTTCCATATCCACTTCTCTTTTAGCTCCTTTTTCTTTGGAAATCTATGAAACTTCAGGTGTTTGTTCTTTTTTGAGTTAGAAAAACAGTGAGGAACACAACAATTATGAGACATCAAGAAAAGTATATAAACTGTTCAGTACTTACAAATTAAATAGAGAATAGTATGACTGTAAAAATCAGCCATACCCCAAGTTTCCAGTCCCTCATCGGCTGGCGCTATTTTGGAGAAGGGTCTATTATTGATAATAAATATTAATGCTGAGCCATTGTTATAATGCCTAAAGAGTTGCACTAGATAAGTGTATTTGTAATGCAATTTAGTTTCAGATCTCTTCTACTGTCGGGTTATGTGTTTTCTTTTTTAAATTTTAAGGATCTTTTGTGTGGAAAAAAATGCTTTAAGCATTGCGTTTGTAAAGAGGACTAGACCGATGATTAAATTTTCTTGGTTATTTTCATTCAACAGTGCGCAAGTATAAAGTCCAGGTATTCACAGGTGACGTAAAAAATGCTGGCACGGATGCTAAAGTTTTTCTTACTTTATTTGGTGATTTGGGAGACACTGGTGAGAGACAACTAGCAAAATCTGAAACCCATTCAAACAAGTTTGAGCGAGGCAATGTAAGTAAAATTAATCCGGCAATTCGTTTTTGTTCGGCATCTGTTTTGGAATACAGTTGTATGTTTATATTAATCATTTTCCTGTCGTAAAATAGCTGCTGAAAATGGAGTTTTAAAAAGAAAACATATATCATTTTAACAGCCATGAACCTGTGTATAGTTTATGTTAGTAATCGAACTTAGGAAAATGTTTTGAAATGATATACTCAACTTCAAACTCGAGCATGCGCATAATAATGACTTTCAACTTCATTTCATTTAGATAACAGAACGAAATAATTTGGTGAGCAATTTTTGCTTATTCAATAATCAATTCTCCCTATATTATTTTTTTCTCTTTCACAGGAGGACGTGTTTATCATTGAAGCTGTCGATTTAGGAAATGTTTTCAAGGCAAAAGTTAGGCATGATAATGCAATGATAAATCCTTCTTGGTTCCTTGATCGAATTGTTGTAAAGGATGCAGAGGCTGGTCGAACTTACGAATTTATTTGCGAGAGATGGCTTTCTAAGAAAAAAGAAGACGGGAAGATTGAAAGAACTCTGTATGCTAAAGGTTATGAAGTAAGTATATCAAACCAACTTCATTGCTGTTTTTGAAAGTATACAGATGAGTAAGATAAATTACATCTTCCAACACTTGGTGTTTTGGTTTTTATAAAAAGAGAACTTTTTATTAGCTTGATTTTTATCTCTAAATTGTGTTATTCTGTCTAGAATTTAAAAAAAAAACAATTTGTCTTGGATTTGACAGATTGTTTTTAAGTTGTGAACTACTACAATTCACCGTGTCGGCCCTACATCACAGTTTCCGTTCCTTTCTGAAAGCAGCTCCATTTTCCATCTTGAAGTGAATCATGTTTCCTTATATAAAAGCTTTCTTTCTTCTAGAATACTTCTGAACAGTTGAACGTCTCACTATCAAGCTCTGTAATGAAGTATGACAGTGAGAATATGTTTTCTTGTTTAGGGAGACCGCACAACAATTGGTACGTCCAGTTCTATTAGTTTTGAAGCAGGGGTTGACGATGACAGTCCCCGACTGTCGCGCTGCAGTAGCCGTAGCTCGTTACGTAGAAGTCAAGACACAATAACTATAGCCAGCAGAAGTGCGACAGCTGATGCTGTTTTTGAACAGGAATTTGGTGCTGGAAAAGAAGTGGAGGCTGTAAGGAAAAGTTAGTTCCTTTCTTTGTGCAACTTTAGGTGGACATTTTTGACATTATATTCCTTGCTTAACTGGTATGCTGCATTCAAGGCATTATTGTGTGTTAGTACGCCAGAATTGGAACATAATTCCAATCAGTAGGACAGAAAGGGAGTTTTAAATGTTCCAATGCTTATAAAAAAGTGTGAAGTTGACTCTTAGTGCTAACCAAGGCTGTCAATTTGTTACACCTCGGGAAAAATTCAGTATTAAAAGTAAATCAGTGTAACTTGTTTTCTTGTTTAGCTATTGCATACACGGTACGAGTCGCTACTGGTGACCAAGAAGACGCTGGTACCAATGCTCGGGCGTATATTGTGTTGATTGGAACTCAGGCGGCTTCAGAAAAGATCTATTTGGAGTTGTTCCAGAAGGAAGGATTTACTCCCGGCTTAACTGAGACCTTTTCAGTTGAAGCTGTTGATGTCGGAACTGTGATGAAACTTGAGATTGGTAAGAAAACCTTTGAAATTTTGCGGGTAACTGCAGCAGAAATTCTTGGTTTCGAGTGTCAAGGCTGCTAAGTATAAGATCATCGTTATAAGTGCTATAAACTGGGAGCTTCTTGAATCTGTCTGTTAAGGGAGATGATCATAGATTTTTGGCATGAAGTTTTACGTTATTATTTTATCTACTTGTCAGTGCATTTTATAGTTTTTCTGTAAGTTTTTCATAATTTTGGGTCTAAAATACAAATGGCAATTCGATAAACTATACTCAGTTGATTCATATTTTAATTATCTTAGTAAAAATGGTTGAATGAAAAAAGCAACCTAGTATTAAAGAGAGTTTTTCTGAAACGTGAGTATGTTACTTGGAAGCACAAAAATGCTTTAGTTACCATTACCCAGACGCTGCGGTTTGCGCAATGTTTACTAAGTTTTTCTTGCGTACTAAACTATAGCACAGAAACAAGCAGCACCTTATTTTGTTGGGTTTTCCTTTCTTAATTGTTAATTCTGGATCTCAAAGCATTTGCTCTACTACTCGCGTAGTCAGAAATATGTTAAATCTCGGTTTCCAGCTAGAAATCATGGCCGTTCTGTGAAGGCAATGTTTGTTCTTAATAGTTTCAGTCGTTCTCTCTAGTCTTTTTATTCTCAAAATGACAATTTTTCAGGGCACAGTGGTTACGAAGCGAAAAGCGGTTGGTTTGTGAAAGAGGTGGAAGTAGACGTACCTACCAGTGGCAAGAAATATTATTTTCCTTGTAACCGGTGGCTGGCCAGGGACAAAGAGGACGGCAAGGTGGTGAGACTGCTGACTGGTAGTGACAGTCAACTAGTCACATACAAACCTCGTGAGTTTTTATTATTGTATGTTGTAATCAGTGGATTAACTCATGCAATCCTGATCAAGCCATTGACTTTTATTGAAATGTTCCACAGATGTACCATATGAAGTAACAGTTTACACAGGCGACATACAGTCCGCTGGCACTGACTCCAAAGTATCAATGATCGTTTTTGGAACACAGGGAACCACAGCTGAAAAAATGCTAGAGAAAGATGAATTTCATTTTGAACGCAGTTCAGTTGACGTCTTCAAGATGGAGTTAGAAGATGTAGGTGGACTGCTTAAGGTCAGGATTGGCCATGATGGAACCGGAAACCGACCTAGCTGGTTTTTGGAAAAGGTACTTAAAGACTTTTTTTTATCATTTATTAGCGTTTATGGTTGAGCTGGTAGCTCACATCAAGTTTTAGATTTTCATGGGAAACTGAAGTTTTGTGCTATTTGCCCGCTTTGTAACAAATTAATGACGCAAGAGAGTAGAAACTACTTTAACTTGTCCCTTAACAGCATGATCTACAGGTAAAATCGGGTAATTGCAGTTGATGCCTAAAACTGTTAAAAAAACATATAAAACCTAAGCTTGCGCCGTTCTGCGGCATCATCAGATACATTTTAGAGTAGGAAATGCTACCAAGTAGAGGCGAAGGATACATTAAAGTCGTTATAGTGCGAAAAAAGTATCTAGCTTAAGTGGTAATATGCAAAAAGATCCCATTTTTTGGAAGTTGAAGTAATAATAATAATAATAATAATAATAATAATAATAGTACTTAAGTCACGATATTCGTTTCACTTCCAGTTATTACACATTGGATTTCTTCATCTCTTATAAAAGGAAAGAGAACAAAAAGGTCTAATAACAAAACTCTGCTCCTAGTGTTATGAGTATGATTCTCTTAAGTGAATTTCGTTCTGGAATTATAACGGCAATAACACTTCTTGCTCATACAATATAATCGGCTCGAATCTTACATTACCTGAAAACTATCGAAAAGGGACGACATTTTGAGTATGTCTGCGATAAAATGTTTGCTAACATAGTAAAAAATATATATATATATATTTACACGACGTTTCGACGTTTCCTAAACGTCATTATCAAGTGATAAAAGTTATAAAAAAAGTTAAGCTATATAGTATAATATGAATAAAATTAATAAAATTAAATGTCAAACAAAGACTTTGGCCTAGAGGAAATTAAGCTATATAGTATAATATGAATAAAATTAATAAAATTAAATGTCAAACAAAGACCTTGGCCTTGAGGGAGTCGCTCTGGGTGTTCAAGTTCGGTCTTATTCTTCGAATAAATAACATTTCGTTAATTAAGCAATCCCATTTAGTACAACATTTCTTTAAAACACTAAAATTATTCTCCTTTACATACTTTGTTCTTTAAAAATATCTGCACAATTCAAATCAAGAATATAATAGTGAACCTATGTGGCCCTGAATTATGTAGTTGCTCCAAATTTCATCATCACCAATCCAATTTTGATCTGGGTTTATCCCTGTAAATGGGGGTGGCTGGATTTACCTTACTCTAACAGCAATCTCTCCAACTCCCACTCTCCATCTCCCTCGATTCATGGTATCCTCCTTCTCCAAACCAACACTCTTGCTCTCCTTCTCCACTTGTATCTTCTATGTCTTCTTTGGTCATCCTTGCTTCCTCTTGCCCTTCACTTCAAACTCCATGCTTTTCTCAAAACATGCCCATCACCCCTCCTCAACACATGCCCGTACCATCTCACTCCATTCTCCTTTGCCATCTGAACAACCATTTCCTTCAATCCCAACATCTTCATAAGGTCCTCTGTCCCCTTTTTCTCCATCAGTTTTGCACCACACATTGCTCCAATTTGATAAATAAATTTGTAAGTTTTACACCATGTTGAGAAGTACTCAATAAGATTTCTGCCTTCAAGTCAACAGGTCTTGAGTTTAAATACTGGTTTTGCAAAGCACTAAAACATTTATGCTGTTTAAAGCTCTCTATCCTCATTGAAAATAAATACTAATGGTACCAAACTAATATCTGATACTGATAGGGTTCAACCTGAGAGGGAATTATTGTGCTGTCCAAGTGTGAATCAGTGTGATTATAATTTAAGGACTTCATTACTTTGCTTAAAAAAGAAAAATACTATAACTTTAATTGAATGTAAAATACATTCTATTTATGGAACAAAAACTGATCCTAGATATGACTTTTTCGCTCCAAACATTTTAGCCAAATATACCGCATGCATATTGTGCTTTGATTTTCGGTTAGTCAAACCTAGCATGAATTCCCTTTCTAACCCCTCGACTGGGCCTTGCACCTTCTGCACTAAAAACACTTTTCGTAGAAATACAGTAAACAAAAAACATATTTGTAGAAAAAACCGGCGCCGTATGTAAAAAAATTGAAATGCTTGATTAACTTCAGACGAGAGATTCAAATAAATTTAGAGTATTATTTAAACAAACGGAGGTATCCAGTAAAAGAACCATAACGAATAGCTACAACAGTTTTTTTGTTAATCTTTATAGCTTTCACCTGAAATAGATACAGCTTTTCTGCCAAAGATTTAGCTAAGAAAACATCCACCTGCCGAAAGAACGATAAAAATCACAGCAGATATTAAAATGCATAGCCAATCTTTTTTATCAACAAAAACTCAAACCAATGATTAAAGCTAGTAAGCTTTCACATGAATTCCGTCACCTCATGGACAACCGGGTCATCTTCCTCATCATCCGCCATGTTGATTTCGTGTGGCACATGCGCATAAGAGGCATTTCAAGATCATTGAATGTTCCATAGAGACCTTGCAACTCTCACGCACACATTTCGCGTGAGACACACACATTTGAAGTCCTTCACACGCTCTCACGCATCGCCACGCGATTCTCACGCATTTTTCAAAAGATAGGTGACTCGTGCTAAGTACATTCGAGAAGCTATGTAAAATCAATAAAAAATATATAAACTATCTATAAATCTCAATATACTAAGATGCTACAAGATAAAAAACTAGATATATTTACCACATAAAAAAAAAAAGCATTTTGGAAGAATAGAAACGAACTTAAATCAGTTTCAGTGTTCGCACACATGAAGTGATCAACACTATGCTTTTCGTACCGTCAGTTACAACTGTTTCAAAGCTAATCAGAGAGTGTGCATGTATGTGTCATCAATTGAAACATAGAATTAGAAATTAAACAATTTATGTCCTTTTGCGTTAGTCAATTAAAGTGCATAAGACATTTCATTTAATATTTTATTAGTTCAGTTATTAGCATATCAGTTTCTTCGCCAGGCCATTCAAAAAAATGTACAAAATATGTTCATATACGTTTTAAAGAAAATAATGGCAAGGAAGTGAGATTTGAAACCTTGGAACTTCAACCTAAAATGTTTTAAAAAAGCTAGGAAGTGCAGAGCTAGCGCTGTTTGTAGTTTCCATTTACATACACTGTGTAAACTAGCATGAGTTAAAACTGGTTAGGAACACAGTGCAATAAAATCTTATAACTCGCTAAAATTTGAGTCTCCGCAGATTCCAACTCGATATCCCGTTTTGGCTGGGTCGAGCGTCTTTTCCGACCTCCCGTTTCTTCCTTAACTTGCCTGCTGAGGCTTTTTTCTTGTTTTTCACTTGTGTGGAGTCCGTGAGACTGATGTTTGAATTGTATATAGCTAGTTTTGTCAGACTTCTGCTTTAAAGTATTGTATTTTTTGTAGTTTGCATAGCTACATTCATAACTAATCTACTTGTAAATCAAGCAATGCTAAGTAATTTAAAATTCAACGGAGAATCTTTAGTATGCTTTAAGAGGTTCATCTCCAGGGTCTATATATGGTGTTGATTACTGTAATTTTAGGAATTTCTTAGATGGTATTTTAGATTAACAGAGAATTGGCCGAAAAATTAACTTATCACAGTGCCCCATTTAGTCTCAGACCTTCGATTTAATCTCTGCAGATTAACTGTAGATAAACTTTGAAATTTTGTTGTTTCTTTTTCAAATGATTTAGTTTGCACATTCTGTTATTTTGACCCTTTGGAGGCTCGTGTACAATATGTTGTGCACCAGATCTTGTATATCTCAATGACGTATTTCCGTCAATACTAATCAAGCTTCCATGAGTAAGAGTGTTATAGTTTATTACCCGCGCAGCTATAGGTTGTTATATAACAATTGGCCAATCTTATGCTTACAATCGTGGAACATGTACTGATTGAAAATATCTTGTAAAATAAAAAGTGTTGTAGTTCATCATGGCCTAGCTATAACAACCAGGATTAGATTCATTAAGTGAAACGTTTTTAAAAGATGAATCTATTTTTAACGCGACCCTTGAGGAACAACAAATATAACTTTTTGTTAAGTGATGTGTTTCACAAATAACACGTTAATTAAACTTGTGTCTGAACTTGTGAAAGAAAAAAAAAACGCCCACAGACCCTTCGAACGTGCTTGTACTACTGCGATAATTCAGGAAGCTAAGAGTGTTGTAGACTGAATGGCCGTATAAAGCGCTGCGTGGGATATTGTCATCCACGTTTTGTTCATGTTTTTGTTCAATTTGAAAAGCAAAAGTTATATGATACCAAAAGCTAACATTTATTTCCCTTACAACTGAATTAGATTTCGAGATTAATTTTCTAAATGGAACACCAAAGAAACGAAATCATACTTTGATTCATCGAACTCCCTGTTTCAAACAAGTATAACTGGTTTTGGTTTCACTAAAGGGTTTTGTGATTGGACCGATTTAACTGTTATAACCTAAAGCATTTCTTTTTAAAAAAAAGTGAACTGGAATTTTCAGTGAAGTTTACAAAGCATTTATTTTAGGGAAATAGGCGAATTTGACCGGCACGAAATCAATTTCCCGTCTAGAGCAAATGTTGAAGTTTACGTTTGGTACCGTGAAAAAAAAATATTAACGTTTCGAACGTTAGGCGTCGGGGTGAAAATGTAAGGTGTCACTAATAAAAAGCCTGATCAGTGATAAGCAATAAAATGTAAACTATATTCCTACAGGCGTTTACACAGAAAAGATATCTTCGCATAAGGAGCCAAATAATTGCTTAAACGCCTAAAAAGAATTTCGAGAGGCTCCTTTTCGCGTGAGCATGAGAATGGATCCCCCCAAAATTCAGGGTTGATGTTTGTAAAGGAATAGCGCAGACCGTGAAGCAACGCATACTTGCACACTTTCGACATTATCGATAGATAGATAGATAGATTGCAAACCGAAACCAAGACTTTTGGCCTGCCTGTGTAGCCCGAGTAAAAAGACGAAACTTCCAAGAGCGCCACAAAGAAAGTGGGCGGGACAAAGGTGAATAAAGGAGAAAAGACACGGCGTGCGTTTTCTGGTGCCTTAGAAATGGCTACATTAAAATTAATGTTTCCATATGTAATAAAAGATAAATAAAGAAGAAGAAGAAGAAAAAGAGTAAATTGGTGAGAATCAATAGCGGCTAAAAAGTATTTTAAAATAGTTGGCAGCTAATTATAAGGAATCAGTTAAGAAAAGGGCGGACGAGAAAATGAAACCAATTAATAACAGTAATAAAAAAGAAAAGAGAACAATGCAAACAAGTTATTTAAACGTGAAGCGTTCATTCCATAAGTGTTGCAAGTACCAAGAATGCGGATGATGCGACCGCCTAAGCGACGAACAGTTTTGCCAATGTAAAGCTCATTCAGAAACATTGAAAGCAATAAATAACATTGGGTCTAATAAAATGAAAAAGAGAATCAATTAAACACTAAAAGTAGATTTAGGATCTGTAACGGAGGTGAGCGGAAGGACAAAAAGACATGTATGACAGCTTTTGCGGAAACAGCGAGAATTATAAAAAGAGCTGAGAGAGTCTATCTTGGGAGCATGAACGATAATGCGATCAACGACTACTACAGGGAAGTTTCGTTTGATAAAGATAGAGCACGTCTCCTGACATTTTTTAGAAAAAAACAGGGTCGTTAACGCAGAGACAACGCAAACGTAAGAACTGCAAATAAGAAATAGAATTGTGGGTGTTCTTGGGATGTGAAGATGAATACATTAAACATGAGTGGGAGTCAGTTGGTTTATAATGAATGAGCACTAAGATGGTTATCAGTTACTGACACAGATATCAAGATTTTACTAATCTCCCAATTGAGTAAATGCTAAGGGTTTGAAGGTAAGAGTACCTGCATATAAAACATAAAAGCTTCCACATAACGTATATCTTAAAAAAGTCTGAGTAGTGGCACTAAAACAAGCGTCTACTGTATGCTTCGGACAAAACATTTAGGCTTGGTACCGGAGGACATTGTTGAAATTTTTTTTTCCAACAAATCCCGCAAATGGCTTGGGCATAGCAGAAGCCATAACTGGGACCCAATTTAGTACCCATAGCAACACTATTGATTTGTTGAAAATAACCATCAGCGAAGGAAAAACACTTTGATGTAATAACAAATTCTACCAAACGTAATATTTAAAATATCGGTTCTACTGGGTTCTACTTGTACTGCCTTTGATTTCAGTGATCAAAAAGACTTTTTGTCATCCCCGGGACTTCCGGTGACGTCATTACCCATGGTTCTCCACGGTATTACACTTTGATGATGCGCGTTGTGGCAGAAAACCGGTGTTGTATGCCTGTTGTATGACAATTTAAACACTTCGGGGGATTTTTCTCTGTTCTTGATAACGATTATTAATAAGTAGTTGTTGTAGGGAAAAGTGTATTATTTAAAAGATTCTGTACTGTCGCTTTAATTACTTCAATTGAAAGAAGCAACCTTTTTAGGTCCGTGATTGAAGTTCTTTTGCCAGCAAAGGTTAAGACTGCTGTTTGAATGATAACCAACTTTGTGCATGACAAGAACTAAAATTTCTGGAGATGCCGTCGAATTACTGGGTAAGATAAAATGGTCCAAAAATGTAGTTCCTTGGTTTGTTAGTTGAATGTATACTAATTTCGCCCACGCTTTCAAGATTAGGTACAACAATATGGTCTCGAGCTTGCAGTGATAACATTGAAAACTATTGTCAGGTCATCGCATCATCTGTAGAATCTGTTGTTGGTTTCCATGTACATTTTTGTTGCAGTGACGAAATTTTTTCCTGTGCTCCATTGCAGAAGCTCTTATGTTTGCAAGCCTTTGATTTAAATGGGTGTGTTTTATCAAAGGATATTTTCTAGACTGTCAGCTTGGGCCAGTGTTTTGAAGGGAGTGTATACTTGGAAGTTGAATTATTAATTACGGTTATTTCATCCGGTCGAGCTTCCTCGACAGTCAAATTCAAACACTTTCTCAGTTAGTTTCAATGTTTTTAACAGGTTTTAGATTTCGGGATCACTGCCTTTTGCATTTTTTTTTTGTAAGTGCATCTCCATTTATTTAACCTTGAATTGCATTCTTACTGTAACTTTGCCTATGAAATGAACGCCTTTGCAATTTATCACTTTGACGAGAAATAATAGTTTTACTTTCATATTATCAGAAATACTGTTTTCCATTTTTTCATATTCCTTTTTAGAGTTCTTTATTTGAAGCCTTAGGAATAATGGTCTTTTTTTCTCACATCATCATGTTTTAAATTTCAGATCATATGTTGTAATGATGGTTTTCCTAGAAATGGCTGTTTAGAATAAACCCTCCAGGAGTTCCAGTCGCTGCTTTTAAGAGTTCTAAATTGACGAATTTGGATTGGGGAGTTTGTATTTCAAAATGCCAAATGTTTTGCAATTGGAGGTAAGTCAGGGAATTTTGCTGCTGCCTCGTGTATGTTTTTAGAAAGGTTGAGTGCATTTGAACAATGGAAAGACTAAAGGGAAAATAGTGGGTATATATAATAATCGTATCAAGGCGTATTTCGCGTATTTACTAAGTTATTAGTCATCCTGTGTTTTTGCTAAAGTTGATGGGGGATAAGAATCGAGGAGAAACTGATTTGTGATGGTTACCCACAAAGAATGTCAAAATAGTTTGTTTCACCTGTCAATGAATGCTGACATACACGTTGTTGCACGATCTGAATATTTTGTGATTATAAATTGTATATACTAAGTTGATTTTGAATGCATTTTGTACGTATATTTGCTCCATTTTCTTTGTTACCTTTGTTTTAATCGTTATCTGCTCGTGAAAGTTTAACTCTTGATTTTTGCATTTTTTAATTTTTGTTGAAAGCTTTGGTGCTTAAATTGACATTTGGGTTTGAAATCATAATGACGTTTTAATGAGAATGTGAGGTACCAGCTATGTAAATTATGATAGCTTTTGAAACTTGGTAGTTACGTTTTTAAATTCAAAGTGAATTTAAGCTGCCCTTGTAATTTGCTTTAATCCTTTTTCACTACTGGAATTTTATAACTTCTGTAAGATAAACAGATTATGGCTAAGTGGAAATTAAATGCTAAAATATTCTGAATTATAAATTATTAGCATTTTCAATTGTTGAATCACTGTCAAGCTTTTTGATTCAAGGGTTTGAGTACAACTGTTTTCAGGTTTTGGGTTACTTAATTTTATAGACATCCTAGCAATTACTAAATCCATATAAAAAGGAACCCAAGGGACTTTGTTTTTCTTAGCAGACAGCTACATGAATTTTGTAAGCAAGCCATAAAACTGATATCTAAACAGCAGATTTCCTATTATGATAACTTTATACAGTATGTAGAACTGAGCTCATTTTATTTTGGTTAACGTTTAGAATTAGTTTCTGAATATTATGTGTAGAGTTGGGTTAAAATTATAATAATATGGGGAAATTTTTTAACTAACTGAGGGTAAAATGGTGTTGTTTAAATGGATAATAATCTTGACTCTCAGTTCTCATTAAAAATGTCCCTGATTCATGTTAAATGTAAGGAGAACATAATTCATTTATCAATTAAAAAGCTGCAGGTGAAACAAACCTTCAAAATCCCTTACATGAGCTAGGTCATTTATTATCAACAATAGTAATAATAACTGTTAGTCACATATCAAGATGAAAATACCTTGTAAACATATACATAATTAATTTTTGTAAAAAGAAGGACAAAACTGTAGTTGCCAGGATTGGACTTATGTGTTTTCTACAATAGTGCAAGCCTCAACTTGCACCTAGTCCAAGGAGATGTATAATATAACTCTTATGTGTTATTGAAATCGAGTAGAGATCTACACTGTATGTTGCAAGCAGAGCATGTGACAAAGTGCAGAGGTGCAATTTCACACTATTGACTAAAATCTGCATTATTTTAAACTTACTTTTTTTGCTTTTCTCCGCACTTTTGACAAATATTTAGAAAAAATCTATTTTGAATAACAAAATAAGCATTTTTAATTGCATTAAGTTTGTTATCCTTCAGTTTTAAAAAAACCATAAAGAAATAGAAGTTTACTTCTTGTAATACCAAACACCAAAGTAAAACACAAGAAAAATTGAAAATGACCAGAATTTAGGTACGAAGGTGAAGTTTGAGGGAGCCTGGGCACAAACCATCTTTCTAACACAGTCATTAATTATTGCCAAAGCCAATCACATCTTTGATTTTAAACAGTGATGCTCTGAATCTGAGATGCAAGAAACTTCCAGAACTTTCTGTTGTATTCTTTTGTGTTTTGACTCTTCTTGTATTTTTTTTTACAACTTCTCGATTAATTTTGTTTTCGAAATTTATAATGTATGCAAAATTTAGTGTAGTAGAGTTGATTTCAGATTTTAAACTTATTGTAAAGATAGAATTGTGTTATTCTTTATTATTTTTCATCAATTTAGAAATCAAATATTAATAACTACAATAAATTTGTTACTGGTATGATGCATTGTAAGAACCATCTGAATACCCTCAACAGGGTATCTGGTAAAGTGTGGAAAAAAAAAAAATAGTGTGGAAATTTTTGTCAAAAAGTGTGGAAATAGTGTGGAAAAAAAGCTCAAAAGTGTGGAAAAAAAGATCAAAAGTTTGGAAATAGTGCGGAATTCTATGGGTTGGTTTTGTAACTCAAGGAAGTGTTTATATTCTAAAAAGTAATATAAACAAGATTTTTGCAATGCATTTTACCAGTAACAAAACATGTCGTAGTTATCTAAATTCTAAATCGACTTAGAAAAAAATCACAAAATAAAGATGATCATAATTTTGTTTTAAACTATTAAAGACTGTAGTGAAGTGAACTGTACTGCGCTATTAATTTGCATGTATTATCAAATTTCTGAAAAGGCAATTTAATCAACACAACAGTAATAGGTAGGTAATAATAATAGGTAGTTGTTAACGTAATAAAAGAAATATAAATGCTATTTTATGCTTTGTTTAGACTGACAAGGACAGTAATACTATTTCAGTTTAGTGATAAATATGTAAATTCTACACTGTATAAAAAGAGAAAAGTTAAGTTTTCTCTTTTTAAATGGTGTAGAATTTACATAGTTATCGCTAAATTGTTTCTTTAGAAACACCGACGCAGCTCACACTAGTCTACAACACTATTTTTAATTTTTTCCCGGGTCCAACACAGCAATATCCATAATGGCAAAACTTCTTTGCACTGAAGCACATTGAATTAAACTATCAGCCAGTTAAAAGCTACACATGCACCTCATTAATAGCACAGCACACCTTTATTCCCTCCATCACTTACAGGGGTTTCATTAAGGTTTGGAGCAGGAGGGCATTTAGATTTGGCACCTGGGCAAAGTTTATACAAAACCTTAAAAATTTTTAAAATCTATAGTTGCAGTGATGCAGAAAGCAGCCAGGGAAAGCTGTCTTCACAGCCCATCAATTTGCCAGGTGCCCGGCCCTTAATGAAACCCCTGCACTTAATTCTTTTTAACATTATCTTCTGCATCCCAGAAAAGACTTACACAATTTATAATACTACGGGTATTAACAAAACATTGGCTCTAATACCCACCTTTTAATTATGCTGACAATTTCTATTTTTTCTTTAACATTGTTATTAATTACTGAAATTGTTCATTTGCACAATGCATTTTGAAGGAGACAAAAATCTACAGAACTAACTTTGACCACCCTAAAACAAGCATGCATCTTTTGTTCCACCTCATCCTAATAAGGAATTACACAACTGACAATGCAGAAGAAATTTTGAAACCTGTGGTTTGATCACCAGATTAAAATTATCTTTCGGAACCTGTATTAATTGGAAGCAAGATTGAAAAATTTACTGTTTAGATTTTAATTACTTAGTCTCATGTAGTTATGTTTTTGGTCGGTCAAAGCACAAGTGTTATGAAATTAGTAATTAGTTTAAACAAAGATGTCATATTGTTTTATAAAATAATTTGGATAGTACGTGCATTTTGATTGGTCTACAAGTGTGTTTTCATAGCACTACGAGGCACGAAAATGGCGTGAGCAATTGGTTTGACTGTCTCAGAGTTGTGAGAATTTGCAGTACCCACTTCATATATTGTCTTTCTCTTTGTTAACAATGAAAATAATAATTTTATAAAAGAAATAAAACATGTCCGTGTCTCCATAGCCTGTTGAAAATCTCAGCAAAGTTTGTGAGAATTCTCAAACAGGTGAAATCCCTCAACTGCGTCTCGGGTTTTCACTGATCTGCTCTCGAATCCTCCAAAACATTCACCTCAGTTTTCACCAGGCTATGAAGCACGAAAAACATGTTTTATTTCTTAACTGGTGTTTTTTCTTTGATTTGCTGGTGCAACACTTGTTCTGCTGTAGATCAACTGGAATGGTTGACAGTGTTTCTCATTGTGTTCATGAAGTTGTTCATTACAATAAAAAGTGGATTAGTTACTAATAATATATGTGTGTGTTGTTTTCAGGCCAGACCGACAGAGTATGTACCAGAACTATTAGCTCATCAGACGCCTGTATCATTTCACAAGCATTACGATATTGATCCATTACAAGTTTATAAAGATTACCTTAGTTAACCTGAGTTACTAGGTTACACTTGATCGCCTCATGAGAGTTAATCCTTAATCCATGACAATCATAGTTTTTGGAATCCAAAGTTCTGGGCTTGTAGCTATTCCAGTCGATAGAGTCAAAATTCTTAGAATCTACTTCCGTAATTGTCAGAATTTGGGATCAAGTCAAAAGAATTAAAAACGTCATTTCAAAAATGAAGAGAATTAAGAATATCAGGATTCTACTCAGCAATACTCGGACTCCACTCAAGCGAATTTAAAAGCCAGGTTAGGGAATCCTAAAGCTGATCGAGAGAATGTAAATTCCAGTCAAGAGAATCAACAATTCAATAAATTACTTCTACAAGGCTAGGGGATCTGGATTCAAGCCGAGGATACCATTGAAATCATTCAGGGGAATGCAGAATTCAAGGCATCTGGGTTACCTAACGTGAGGCGAACTTAACAATATTTACTGAAAATAAGATGAATGTTGACTGAATATTGTTTAAAAAATAAGACATGTTTTCCTTGTCTTCATAACGTTATCTTTCTAAAAAAAGGCTCTATTCGTGTTCCTCTTTTATATTACTATCGGTTTTTAAATTGAAAACATAATACGTCAAAACCACACAAGAGTTGTTTGTCAAAAATATACCAATTACTTCGCTAAAAGAACAAATTATAGGAAAATTCATATTAGCTTTGTGGGAGTTAGGATCTGGAATTCAATAAATGTAAAAAAATTGTAAATCTAAATTGTTTTTTCTAAAAATTGTTGACCACCTTTCTGTTAGCAGATAAGTTGGTGATGTCCAGCTATTTAGAGGTATTCAAATTAGACAGCCAACTTGTAGGAAAGGAGTCAAGTGCCAAACAGAGTTTGTTACTGTAGTTAACTGTGTTATTCTATTACGTGTATATTTTACTTATGCTTTCTTGTTACCAGTGTAGAAGCGTCGCAAGGGAGGATGAGGGTTTGTCAGGTACGAACGACCCCTCTTTTGAACGTCAAGAAAAAGTCTCCTTTAACTTTCAGGAAAAAAAACCCTATTAGAATAATCTCATTCAATTATTTTTATCCTCCAAACTTTAACTACCTTATTTGACCAAATAAGACCCACT